>ML796717.1:284983-316316 GCA_009831015.1 Picea engelmannii | reverse complement strand
TCCCTACGCATTTCTTCACCTTCATCAAGAGTCCAATTAGGATTTTCTGGAGGCTTATTTGGTGTAGAAGGTCCCTTTTTGGGTGGCATGTTGGCCAAATATCACTTTTGAGTCTTGATTTTGAGGTGATTCTGCTAGACAATCTTTATTCTGTTCTATCTCCCAAGTTTCGGCCCTTCTCGGTATGAAACTTTCTTTTAGGTAGTTCTCTGATATTTCTTCTCTGCAATGCTACAGGTCTGATCAAAACTAGATGTGCCAAGTGGAATTTACGGTAACTTCCTCACAACTTGCCGATTTTTGGCCTTTCCAGGAGATATCCCTTGTATAGAATGCCCCGCACAAAATAATTGATATAAAAATTTGAAACTCTCACCCAAAATACTACAGACTTTCCACGATCTAATGCAACCAGTCCCACTCAATTTGGATACTCTAGCAAGAAGTTATGCTTGTTTTACCCGGAACACCTTCTTGAGGCTAGTCAATAGGACTAGTCAGATACCCTATCTTACACAAGGTGTATATAAAACTTTAAGATGACCCAGAAGCTGAACTTTTTACCAAAGGTACCTTACTAATTTCTGTAAATGGCCTCCGGACTACAGGGTCTGAAACGTTACAGAAATTTTTTTATAGAGAAAATTCCACAATGAATCATTTCAGGATGATTCCAGAACCCTATCTTGTACAGGCTGTATCTCAGAAAATATAAAGCCTCAGGAGCTGAATTTTGAACCCAACGTACCTTGATCCGTCTACTAAATACCCTCCAAGCGGTTCCTTCTGAAACGTTTTAGAAAAAAAAGTTATAGCAAAAATTACACAGTGTCTCAGATGTAGCAGCGAAACCCCAAGACCTTGAGCTCTGATACCATATGTTAAGAACCAAACATCAATATAGCATGGAAAAACCTCAGGAAAAGTACTCAACGCCTTGAAATAGAGATAATTTTAGATAATAAGCCTCTTCGAGGGGGCAACCTCCTTTTACCCCACTTAAATGTTCAAGTACAAGATGATTCAAAATGAAAATGTCTCCTTGGTATATATAGGAGACTAGGAGGTATAATTACAAACAATGTCTTAAAGCCGAAATAATTAAAATAACATTACTAATCTAAATTACAACTAATGGCCTAATGCCGACATAAATAAAATAGCATTACTAATCTAATATGCCCCAATTAAGGGGTAATGAGCCAATATTAGGGCTTAACAACTAGCATCTTATTTATACAAGACTGACACGTGTGAAGGGGTTTCAATGGCAGGGCCGACCTCTCACTCTGGGTGGGTAAACCCACCTTTAATTAATTTTGGGTCTTCAATAATAACTGCTGGGGCTGAATTCTTATTCTTCCCTTTATAATTGTCCGATGACCAATCCGCAAAAGGGGATTTGGTCCTTATACAATTACCGACATGATTTATGCACAATGGGTATTAATCTTAATAATAAAATAATAATAATAATAAGAATTCTCTTCGCAGTTACATTATTTCAACACTATGGTGGCAGACTACCCCATGGTGGGGGACCCCCCTGGGGGACCACCCTATGGTGGTGGACCTCCTAGAGGATCGCCCCATGGAGGAGGACCCCCTGGGGGACCACCCTACGGAGGCATATGTCCTGGAGGACCACCCTATGGAGGAGGACCCCCTAGGGGACCACCTTATGGTGGAGGACCCCCTGGAGGACCACCTTATGGAGGAGGACCCCCTAGGGGACCACCCTATGGAGGAGGACCCCTTGGGGGACCATCCTATGGAGGAGGACCTCCTGGAAAACCACCCTATGGAGGAGGAACTCCTGGGGAACCACCCTATGGTGGAGGACCTCCTGGAAGACCACCCTACGAAGGAGGACCCCCTAGAGGACTACCTTATGGAGGAGGACCTTCAAAACAACCATCTCATGTAGGAGTACCATATCACCCACCTCCACAGGTCAACAAACAACTCCCATTCTTGGAAACTTTAGATTTTCCATATATTTCACAGTTGACTAATGACCCCATACGCCATTCCCCTTTCCACCCCCCCATTCCTACCAAACTTCCATCAGACATTCCAAAATTCGATGGAAAACCTGGAGAAGATCTGAACAATCACGTGATGACTTTCCATCTATGGTGTTCTTCAAACTCCTTGATGGACAAGTCTATTAGATTGTGACTTTTCCAGCGAACCCTTACATTATCAACAACTAAATGGTATATAGGACTGTTGTGTAACTTATTTGACGAATTTAATTCCATGGCCATGGAATTTTTTACACTTTCAATTACATATGCACTATGAGACCGATACTAAGCTCTTAACCTCGTTACGCCAATCAACTTCCACCCATATTTCAGATCACATTCATGAGTGGAGGTTTCGACGACGATTAATGAAAGCCACAATCCTAGATCAATTATTAGTTGATTGGTTCACAAAGTCCCTTTTTCCACCTATAACTAGAGATGTCGCCATGGGAGGAATTGTTATTGAGGAACAAGCTATCATTCAATCCAAGTATTTAGATTTGGTATACTCTCAATCTGGCACGTTATACGACCTGATTCTTCACGCTCCTCGGTCGTCGAATGATCAAACCAAATCTACAGCTGGACCCCATGCTGATGGTATGATTGGTCTTGTTTCCACAGAAACAACCGGTCAGATGACTGGGAAACATAGCTAATTGACTAAAGCTACCAATCCTAGCTCATTTGTCCATACCAACACTCCAAGTAAGCCCTCTGTCCAAACCTCTGAGGTTAATACGATGCAATCGACCGTGCCAAAAAATCTACAGCAATTCGGAGGAAAAAATAAGGGTAATAATAATAAGAAAAATAAAAAAAATTATGAGCAGTCGGGCTCTAAAACCCAAGAAAACAATGTTAAGGGAAAAATAAAATGAAAGGCTAAATATCCCAGCATGATTTGTAAAGAGGATCATTTCACTAAAGATTGTCCTTGTCTCATTGAAATTCATCAATATCTTGAGTGAGGCACATCCTCTTCTGCACCAACATTTTTAACAAATCCTTTCCCCCCTCCCCAACAAAAACTTGTCACGCAAACACAAGCACCCCCACTAGGGGGAAACCCTGAGTCCCCATCAATGAATATATTGATGGTTAAATATGCGGCCATATCCACTAGAGCCAAGAATTATGATTCTCCAGAAGGCGATTCTCTACCTAAGGATCCCCCCTCAACTATCCCACCCAATGGTCCTCTCACACTAGAGAAGCCAGCTATCGAACCTACCTTATGCCCTCCAAAGGGAGTACTTCGTCGAACTACACATAATCCCAATGCTCGGGCAACCCAACACTATAGTATAGTAGAATATCTTTCCCAAGCCCCTTGTGCCATGTTGGTGCTCGAAGCACTGCAATCCTGACCTATGCAGCGTAAATCCTTAGTATCAATCATTGATGGAATTGACCCTGTAGAATCCAATGTTATTTCCTTCGACGTGAATTGCAATGAATCCATCGTATCACACCAATTAGAATTACAAATCACTATTCGATCTCTCAATAAATTTTTTTCTTCGAACAATGCTCGATGAAGGTGCCGAAACATGCATCATGTCCTTGACACATTGGAAATCTCTTGTTTCTCCCCAACTTACAACATCTGAAACCATCCTTAAAGATTTTGATAGACACTTTTTTAAACCCCACACAATTCTCCCCTCATTACCAGTTGAACCTGTGGGAAAAACTGTTTTGGTAGAAGTCAAGGTGATCTACGCCAAACTCAACTATAATTTTCTTTTAGGTCCCACCTAGTTCTATGCCATGAAGGATATTATATCTAGCGTCTTTTGACTTGTCAAATTCCCCCACCAAGGGAAGATCATCACTCTAGACCAACTGTACTTTTATACACCAGATGTGCGAATCAATCCTTATGTGAATATCACTTTTCTAGGAGAGTCTTCTTCGGGATGCCAAAGCATCAGGGTAGGCCTTTATCCATCGTTAATGGGGAATTTTCCCCTTCTCCCACCAGAAATCACCCCAACAGTCTCCATAAATATGATCTCTGCAATTATCAGTACACCCATTGGTTACAATGACCCCTGGGTAATCCCTCACCCATATGATATAGAATATTATGGAGACACCGTGCCACTATCACCAATGGAGTTGGCATATTCAGTAATACAATCCACAAGAGAATCTCCCGATTCTCGTTCTAGTCTCCTACTGGATGAGGAACTAGATCAGTTTTCCTCTCCCTATTGGGTTAACCATACTTCAACATTCCATGACTTTATCAACATCGTCCTTCCTTCAGACAAAGCCATTATGGAAGTCATGACTTTGCAAGATAAACCTTGGGAAGATTCTCACCATCGATCCTCCTTCCTACCCTTTGGAGAGATGAAAGAAACCCACATACAAACCCTCATTTCGATTGATATTCAAGATCCATCTCTTTTACCTTCCACATCATATCATATTCCGTTTGACAGAAATTTGGGAAACATTTCCAAAACCATTTCAATTGATATTTCAGTTAAACCCGGGGTCATTGAAAACATCCAGATAGACTCAGATTGTTCCCCTGAATAAATCGAATCTTATAATATCTTATTCAAAGAATCGCGTGACATTTTCTCCTGGTCCTATGAAGAGATGCAAGGAATCGAAGCACAAATTGTTGTCCATGAAATTAAAAATTACCCTGGAGCCCGTCTAGTTCGACAACGGCTTTGCCTAGTCTATCTAAGGAAAGTTGAAGCAATTAAGGAGCAAGTCCAAAAATGATTGAATTCTATTTTTATTTATCTCGTTCCCCTAACTGAATGGGTTTCCAACATCATACCAGTTAACAAAAAGCAGGGAACCATCCAAGTATGCATTGATTATAGGGACCTCAACAAGGTCTATCCTAAAGACAATTTCCCTACCCCTTTCATCGATCAAATTGTCAATGATTGTGCCGAATGTGAAGTCTTCTCATTTATGGATGGCTTCTCTAGCTATAATCAAATCGAAATTACTCCAGAGGACCAACACAAAACTTCCTTTATCTGCCCATGGGGAACTTTCCTATATCGAAAGTTACCATTTGGTCTTAAAAATGTTGGTGCAACATTCCAGTGGGCCATTTCTTACGCCTTCCATGACATCAAACATATTGTAAAACCTTACCTAGATGATCTCCCTGTCTAGTCTCCCAAAATATCCGATCACGTAGATCACCTACACCAAATGTTCGTACACTATCGATATTATAACATTTGCTTGAATCCATGCAAATGGATTTTTGTCATGGAATCTGGTTGTTTACTTGGCTTCATTGTATCCAGGTTTGGGATCAGAGTTGATCCCCTTAAATTTGAGGCCATCATCAACTTTCCCCCTCCCACCTCCATAATCCAACTTCAAAGTTTGCAAGGGAAAGAAAACTTTCTTTGACGCTTCGTTTCCAGTTATGCCGAAATCACCAAAGGTTTCATGCAATTATTGAAAAAAGGTGTACCTTTTATTTGGGATGAACAAGCCCAAATATATTTTGATCATTTGAATCAAGTTATTACATCCACACCATTACTCAAACCCCCAAATGACAATAAAGATTTCATCCTATACCTGGAAACTTCCAGTACCACAATTGGAATGGTATTAGTCCAGACTGAAAATCAACATGACGAACATGTTATTTACTATCTCAGTAAGGGCTTAGTTGGCACTGAAATTTGATATCCCTACGTTGAAAAGTTGGTGCTGATAGATGTTTACGTTGTCCAACGATTTCAACATTATATTCTGCTCCAAACCACCACTGTTGGATATGACGCGAACCCAATGCAATATATTTTGTCATGCCAGATATTGGGGGGTAGATACTCTAAATGGATAGTCCTACTATAGGAGTTTTACCTTGAATTATCCACCCTTAAATCTAAAACATCCTTGATCTTCGCAAAATTAATGGTTGATCTTCCCCAAGCCTTTGATGAAACCGTGGTACACGATTCGTTGCCTGACAAATCTTTGTTTCTCATCCAATCGTCTGATCCTTGGTATGGAGACACATTGATTTATCTCCAGACCCAACGCTTTTGGCCCAATCTATCTAAGGACGACTGTCACCGCATACGCCATAAATCCTGAAACTATCTTATTGTTCGTGATACACTTTACTATCGTGGAGTAGATATGGTATTACGTTGGTGTGTCATCCATTCTGAAGCTAAATGAATCCTAAATGATTGTCACTCTGGAGCATGTGGTGGCCATTTTTCTGGGTTAGCCATGACCCAAAATATTTTATGCACAAGTTATTTTTGACTCATAATTTTTAAAGATTGCATTAATACAGTACAAAAATGCCACCCCTGTCAATTTTTTTCCAAAAACTTGTGTGCTCACCCTGCTCCTTTACATACATTCGTTGCAATTGGCATGTTCTCTAAATGGAGCATCGATTTCACCACATGTAAACCTCCTTCTATTGCTGGTCATAATTACATTATTGTGGCCATTGATTATTTCACAAAGTGGGCAGAAGCCATGCCTACCTTTTCTAACGACCCCAAGACTATCACATTGTTCATATTCAATCATATCATCGCACATTTCAGTGTGCCTAAATCCATTGTGACCGACCATGGATCACATTTCTGCAATAGCATGATGACAAAATTATCTACTATGTTGTATTTTGACCAAGAACACTCATCTCCCTATTACCCTCAAGAAAATGGTCAATTCGAGTCCATTAATAAGGTTCTCAAAAACATTCTCCATAAAATAATAGGAAAAAATAAAACCAATTGGCATTTAATGTTATTCTTGACCTTGTGGGCATATCAGACCTTTGCCAAAACTGCCACCGACTTCACACCATTCCAACTTGTTTATGGCTTGGAGGAAGTTTTACCCATCGAATGCAAAATCCCTTCCCTCATCTAGTTGTCGAAATCCTGCCTAACACTCCCACCAAAGATGAAAAACTCCTATATGTATCCTACCTTGATGAGAGATCATGAATCCATCATGGCCAATGAGTCTCACCAAAAGTGCATCAATCACCAATACGATAAAAAAATATTCCCTCGAACCTTCTTGGAAGGTGATTTAGTTTTGGTATACGACCAAGACCACGACAAGTTAGGTGCAGGTAAGTTCGAACCCTTATGGAATGGACCTTATATAATTACATGAGTTCTTAAAAAGAGATCCTATGAGCTAGAAAACTATTAAGGAAACCCGTTATCGGAGCCTCACAACGGGCTCTATTTGAAAAAGTATTATGCATAAGCCTTGCGCTATCTAGTGATTTTGTACCATATGTATTATAGTGTGATATGGTTGATTTTGTTTTCCCTTTGTGTGAAATTATTTGTCAATCTGGTTATCCTTCTTAATGCTTGAGTTGCGGATGTCGTGATTTCCCTTACCCTATTTTGGATATGCAGATGGAGCTAGTCGTACCTCTCAGAATATCACTTCCACTGCTTGGGTAATAATTTCACCCACCAATGACATAGTAAGCTCTGGAGGCATATATCCCAGCCTTGCAATGAATAATGTTGCAGAATACAATCTCATTATTGAACTTATGGCTTAAGCATTTGCTTTGGAAATACACCACTTGATAGTATGCCTAGATTCCGAGCTCATCGTTTCACACCTCAACTCGACTTATTCTATCCGACATCCTATCCTTTTTTGGAAATATTTGAGGGTATGAGTTTTGGAACACTTATTTCATTTTATCTCTTATGAACATATACCAAGACAATTCAATTCTTTAGCTAACTCACTAGAACATTTCGTTTTGAATTGGCATCTACTTCATTAAAAAACACCACATTCAACATTCATTGTATAAATCATTATACACATCATCCATCACATATACATAAGCATAAATAAAAAAGCCATATGTCCATATATATATATATATAAAGTGTGTTAAAAAAACATCCAAAACCAATATAACATAACAAAATCGGGTTATCTGCCCATACATCCACAAAACATACATGCATCAAAGTCCATCAAACTAAAAAACACTAGTCATCACGAGGGGCCCTATAGTCATTATCGCAAATAATCGCCCTTGCGACCTTCCGCAGAAGGTGGCTGAATTGATTCCCCACACCCACTACATTCCCCTGCATATGAAGAGGTATGTCATCCATATGTGGCACTGGAATTACAACGATCAAGCACTCAAGATTTTCCTCGATATCCTCTAATAGCTTTGCATTAGCCCCTCTACTGTGTTGTTCTATGCCAACACCTAGTTTCTCTCCTAGCCCATATAACAGAGACATGCCCACTGGATGTACTGGTGCACCATCTACACATTAAAAATGATTTGTTATGTTACACAAAATTTGTTTTATATTTAAAAAAATCATAAAAGCATAAAAAATACCAAAAATATTGCAAATTTATCTTTCTTACCAATATCATCATTGAACCCTTCGCCCTCGGGGAGAACCATGTCCAGATCATCACGATATTTGATGCCATGATACAAAAAATCTTCCACTTCCACTATCTATCAATCCCACCATCGGAAACATTTTGCATCAAACTAAAACTGTGTTCCCCCCCCTCGAGTTGGGACACCATATTTGTCCATTTCTTCATCGTTGGATCCCTGACCCCAGCCTCTGGCACTACATACCATGGACATGATATCGACACCCTCTCAAATAAGAAAGATAACAATATGGATCCATAGAAAAATTGTTTATGCCATCCCAACCTGCATTTGGTCAATTTCTCTTTCATATTTGCCAGAACCGTTGCACACTAATTGTACACCATGGGAGATAAACACATCATTGCATAATCCACCTGGCTCCTTGAAGCTAAGTGAGGTCCCATACTTCCTACCGCTCATGTAATGGTGAACACAAAAATTCATAAGGTAAGGTCCATCACCTGACCAATTGGCAGCTTATTGTTTTTATTATGCGTCCCTGGGTGACAATAATGCACCACATAATAATCTGCTTGCTTTGCTCCTCCCCTTTTACCACCCACCAACACCATTGTCGCACCACGAAGGGACAATCTTGTTAGGAAGTACATATCTTCCATCTCTAATGTCAATATTTTATCCCATAAAACAAAGTGTTTCCTTTCAGGATCCCATGTATTCACCAAAGTATGTAGCATATCCAGCTGGGTCCGCATGCTTTGACACAAGAAAAACTTTAATAACCCACAATTTTACAAAGCATCAAGAGTGCGAGGATCATCCATAGAAGCATTGTCATTTAACTCATTCTCACATTCCCTCCACTCCAACATTATGCCCAAAATTTCCAAAGACACCAAAAAATCCTATTAGAATCCAATCATCAAAGAAAATTCGTGAAATTTTTTGCAAAAAATGGCAAAACTACACTCAGTCGCACCCCTCTTTGTTCCATAAAGTGGTTGACTTGATTGGTCGCCCCTCGGCTATATCCTAGGATATATTAGTCACGACCATTTCGATTGGTCGCTCCTCAACTATGTCATGGGAGCGACTAGTCACTCTGTCCTGCATAACATAGACTGACTAAATCATTCAGTCATAGCCCCAAAGAGGACCATGTGCGACCACACACTCTTAAAAAATTCATGGCTTGCCACAACCAAAAAATGAAAGAAATGAAAAACTGAAATATGGGTTTTCTAAGTTGGGATCCAACCTTTTACCTGGTGATTGAAGATTGTAATATCTGTGGCTCCAATCTTTGCAATCACCACTCCAAATTTTGTCAATAAAAGGGATCCTCAAGTTTTCACAAAGATAAATGGATAAAATGAGGTAAAAACTCTATTTTTACTCTATATGTGGCTTCATTTCAACCCTTTTCACACTAAAACTAGTTCCTTTTCTTCATTTTTTTGGGACATTTATCTTTATTCTTGCACTTGGAAGCACATAATAATCTGTTTTTGTCAGGAACACTATCAATATAAACTATGGAACCATTCTACGAAGTTTTCTTCAAGCTCTTTTTAGACTGCTTAAATAAGAAAAGATCGTTGAGTATGCTTGTATTTTCACACTCGTTCCATGGATTTGAAAAGACGACCACCTGGTATACATTTACCCCATTTTTGGGCCAAACAAACTATTTATGAAAAAGGACCTCATGATGAAGAACTCTTTAAGCTCTTTTCGAACTCATTAAAAACTGAAAAGATTGTCGAGCGATCTTGTTGTCTTTCACACTCGTTAAATTGAATTAGAAAGAACATACGTTGAGCGGTATTTGATCTCTTTTTCAGTTTCATCAGAATATTTATGAAGGAGCACCCTATCCATTGTGGCTAGGAGATTTCTCCTAGGTACCGTTTTATACTATTCTGGACCTCGTAGACTAATTTTACAAAAAAGTTCCTTATGGAGTTTTCTTTACAACCTTTTCAAACTCTCTAAATATGAAAAGGCCATCAAGTTTACCTTCTTTGGACTTGTTAAAATTTTCATAAAAGGACCCACACATGGGACATAACCCCTCCTTCCTCAATTTTGTTAATAATATGTCAAGGGACTCATCGCCAGATGAGATATATCGAGCATTGTTAGCTGCATCCAGCTCATAAAACTAGAAAGAGGTACTCACCAATCATGGTGGGGAATTTTTAGAGGTTTTTTTCATCTTGTTATCTTCATTATCTGACAACTTTCACTACTTTGAGTTGCCCTTGAACAAGGCACTTGTTCTATCATCACATGCAATAGTCAGGTCGTCCATTCTCTCTCATTGACCACCATTTCCATCATTGTGTCAGGTTCCACTCATTGGTCCATGACCATTTATTACGGTATTCATATGATTTAATGATGTCGAGTCAAGCCATTTGTCATGCATACTTGTTCAAGGGAAGTTTCCTCGTGTCAGCTACTGCAACCCATTTTTGCCTCTTTCTCCTAGCCATCCCTGTGTCAATTGTGATCTATTATTTTGATCTTCACACCATATTTACTTGTTTCATGTCGATTGATGGGGGATACATCAAGGCCCTCCTTCGATGGATTTCACCCTGTCAACTACAACTCATTATCTAGAATTAAAATCTAGAAACCCATCAATACCCTGGGACTTGCAGACATCAGTGGTAAGTCTCCTTACATTTCGACAATGGGTTTACCTTATTGGCTTCTGTCGAATGAATCTACAAGTGTTCGACATCAACTCCTTTATTCACACTTGGTATATTGTACTTGGTATCTTGGGTTCCATCATCATCATCAGTGGATTCCCTCATGTATGTTAACAATATAAATTAATGATCAGTAATCGAATCGTTTCTACCATGATCGACACCAGCTCCTTTATTCCCATGTTATAGATTCATACCCTTTGGATATAGGACGGAGACCTTGGGAAAGATCACGTTCATGTTTGATGCTTTTCCTTCCCAAGCTGAGATGGAGAATATTCATGAGCACTTCACATATTTCTCTGTTTTTTAGTCATCTCACTGATTTGTATGTTGTGACATAAATCCACATTTGTACTTGGTCGTGGCTGTGATTTCACGTATGTATTGCATGGATCCATTGTGTATGTTATCATTGTCATTCCCTAGTTAGTTTTGTCATGCATGGATCCACAGTGTAATTATGGCAGCCATGCTCTTGTCTCTTTTACTAAGCATGGATATGCCCTCCTCGAGGATGTTTTCTCTGTAGAATTGACGATGCTCTCTTTGAAATTTCCTTTGTCCAAAGGTCTATACATTTTATTGGTAAAGTATTTTTTCCATAAGACACCTCTTCTAACCTCAAAATTTAGGGGGCATCTATTATAGATTTATTAACCCCCTAACTATTGAGCCATCATCTCCTAAGAGGTCACCTATCCAATTCCATAGATTTCATCACTTCTTCCCTGAGTTTGTATCCTACTTTCCACATGGTCTCTCTTTTCCTTCATTAAGGTTTCGACCAAGAGGTTTGGTCACCCTTTCTGTCTTGCCAGGGAGTAATCGGTTGCTCTGTCTATGTGTCTAGGGAGTGACCAAGTCTAAAAACTCCAATTTTTGGACTTGGTTGCATTGGATGAGACCTCCTACTGATTTCTCGTGGTTTTTCCTCAAGAAGGCTTCCATTATGAGCTCCATGATCTTATCCTAATAACCATAGGGCCTTATCCATAAATCTTTATAAAAACCAATCCATTCTCATGGGAAGAGGAGGAAAGAGTTAGTAAACTTATGCTACTATTTTAGCTACCAGATTTTGGAAAGGAGCTTGGAAATAGATTATTGCATCAAATTCTCCATTTGTAAGTTGTAATGGTATTTCGGTAATCAATAAAAGGTGTATTGGACATTTCCCTCTATTCAATTATCTATTTTCTTGCAAGTATTCATTTGGATAAACTTAATAGAGTTATGTGTTATAATCTATTAGTAGATTCGTCATTGGTTCATATGCATCTACTTTCATCTTGGAAAGGATCTTGTTTTATTGTGTGCATAAAGTTTTCTCTTGGAGAAGGAATAATCTTCACACACAAAACCAACTAGGAGTGTGTAGGGACAACCTTCGGAAATCAGGTATGTCTCCTCATTAAAAATACTCCTAGTTACCTTTCGCATATAGATCAGACCTTGAAACTCCCACATATTACATCTCTATATCTGTGCTAGGTATAGGAAGAACCTAAGGGAGCTCAAATCCTACAGGGTTCAAAATCCCTACAAAATATACCAAGAAAGTAGGAATCCATCTCATAATTCTTGTTCTTTATGTTGATGATCTTATCCTCACTAGTGACCCTAAACTTTTAAACCATGTGAAAAACAACCTTAAGAAGAAATTTAAAATGATTGACTTAGGCTATTTTCACTATTTCATTGGCCTCCAAGTTTTTCAAACCAATGAATGACTTTTTATTTCCTCGTCTAAGTATGCTTTTGACCTTCTTCGTCACTTTCACATGAAAGATTCTAAACTAGCCCCTTATCCCTTCTAGATTGGAGTCAAGCTTACTACCACGTGTACTTATCCCGAAGTTCATGCCACTTTGTATGATCAGTTAGTTGGAAACCTATTATAATTGAATCATACCCATCTTGATATTTCATTTGTTGTTGGTCTTGTTTCCTAGTATATGAAAACACCCCATGAAATCCATTGGAAAACAACTAAGAGGATATTTCGGTATGTATGAGGTATAGTTTGGTTCAAGATGCATTATAGTTCAGGGGGGAATCCTTTATTAGTTGGTTTCACTGATTCAGATTGGGCTAGCGACCTTGATGATCGAAATTCTATTGTAGGTTATGTTTCCAGCCTTAGTTAAGGACTTGTCACTTGGGCCTATAAGAAATAATAGGCTATTTCTCTTTCTTCATCAGAAGTAGAGTACTGAGCAGTTGTTAATGCAATTTAGGAAGCCTTTTGTCTTCGACATATCCTTTAAGAGTTTGGATTCCAGAAGCAATCAAAGTGCCATCAAGCTCACCAAAGACCCAGTTCAACATTAGCACAACAAAAACATCGATATTCACATTCACTTCATCAAAAAACTCATTCATTATCGAGTTATTGAAGTGTTATTTTTCCCTACAGAAAATCAAGTTGCAAACATTTTCACAAAGTCTCTTATAGAAGAAAATGTTTCAAAACTTCGATCTATGTTAAGAGTTCAGGAAGTTGTCATTAAGGGGGGATAAGATTTAATGCCTCCTTCCTTTTCCTACTGTGTCACCTTTGTAAATCCTTCAATCCTATCCCAAGTTGTTCTTAAGGGGGGGGTGTTATGATATTTACACACTTAGGAGTTAGTTAAAATCAACTTGGTCTAATATGTCATTAGGTAAAAGTGTGTTTCCTTAGTATGCATTTGTAGTTAGGAAATTCGATGGTCACAATATGTTCCTGACATAGAGTGTTTTGACAGATCATATTCTCCTCGATATTAACATCTACATTGATCTATGGCTTAAAACCCGATTTGTCCATGATCTATATTTAAAGAGTATGGAGGGTCGTTTTTCGATGATCGATTGTGAGAAAATCTCTTGTAAATCTCTTTGTAATATTTTTCTTTTGCATTAATAAATTGTTCCAAGTGGCCACATTGGCTGGAGCCATGGATGTTTCTCTATAGAGGTTTTACCATGTCAAAACATCAGTGTGTTGATATTTGATATAGTTATGTGAGTGGATACTAAAGGTTCTCATCCTTTGTTAGAAAACATGTGTTGTTGAACATTGACATATTAGTTTTGTTAACGTAATCTTCAATAAGGAGACTCGTTCTTGTCAAATTTTCTTCAAAATATAAACAATTTTGCAGTGTGGATCTTAGACTGATAGAATTATTCTCTTCTAATATATGGCGATAAGAATATGGCAGTGCATTGTAATAATTCATCAAAGAAACTTGATTGCAAGGTTGAATGATCTTTGGGATCTGATAGTACAATTTAGTGAAACATAAATTAAAAGACTTGATTGTTTCACCTTTGTTATAAACAATATTGGTGTAATCTCTCAAAAAATCTACTGGACTTTGAGGTTGTACATAATTTGATTTAAACAGATATGATAATACAACCCAAGTCGAAAATACTTTAGGTGATAATTTGAATAAATCTGCAACATTCTTTCCTTCCAAAGAATTAACAAATAATATCATACATGTATCATTATCGTTTGCCCCTATGTTATGAGATGCATTAGAAGATGCAACTAAATGTTCATTGACAGAGATGGTTCCACTACCAAAGAATTTGGAAAATGATCTTTAAACTTTGGAAGAGGTTTGGTAGCTAGATTTAAATTTAAAGGAGAGGATATATGTCAAGGTGTAGCATTAGCATCCTTTTTGAATTGGAATAAGAAATAATGTTTGATTACCTTTACAGGATTTGTGGTTGATTAGACAAGATTGAAGTGATTGTACATGCTTCCACTTAGGGACGAGGGAGAAACTTGTGAGGAGGTAGGTCCCCTAGTAGTAGTACTGAAACTGCTAGAAGAATTAATTGTGATCTTCTTGGGAGAGAGATATTGATAAACTTGTAACCTTGGTCTCAGAATCATATAGGGATCATTGAATCCTTGGATGTAGTCTTTCTAGATTTTCCTTCATTCTTTCAATTTCAAAGAAGGGATCAAATTCGGGAGATTCACCTCTTGTTCATTGTGATGCACGAGAATGAGTGGTCATAAAACAACCTTCTAACAAGGAGGTTGATCATGAGCTTTCCTTTGAATGGATTCTCTTTTCTATTGGGTTTCTATATCACGAGTGGTTACTTCCCAAGAACGTTCAAGATCTTCATGGGAGATGTTTGTTTCTAAGACAAAATCAAAGAGGCATGAAGTGATGCTTCTTTGGTCAGGCAGATTAATTCTTATGTTTGGTTTTTAAAGGGTAGGTAAATTCATTAAACTAGAAAAAGAAAAGAACTAGAGAGTAAATAAAAACTCCCCAGTATGGTCGCCAAATAAATGTGGATGAAAGGAATGGTAAAAATACTTAATCATACATTTTTGAATCTCCTCGGGCTAGGTGCGATAGGCGAGATCATAACCTTGGTTTATATCCTATCAAAATATCGATTAGACCCCAAGAAATATTATTCTTGGATTTGATTATATTTTATATATGTGTAATTTTTATGTATTTTATCCAAGATCGAAGAGTTTGAAGGAAAATAAAACAATGTACTTGCAAAGTAAATGAATTATAAAACAAGTGGATAAAAAAAGAGAAAATATAAAAATCAATATTTAAATAGTACCACAAATGAGAGGAAATCAACAAATCTTTTTTTAATATCAATCATGAGTTACAACTTAGAATATCTCTTCAATCCCCTGCAAGGCCTTGGACCGGTGTAATTATTGGAAGTCCAAGATGTAATTTGACTCATACATGGACATTTGATGTCAAAAATAAAGACCAAAACATAATAATAGGTTGGATCAATCCAAGTTACATGTGCATCATTGTTTTGAATTACGAAAAACTAGCATTAATTAGCTCTAAATGACTTCAACAATGCTAAACAAAACCAAACAAACATTAAAGAAAATAAATGACCTTGGAGCATATCACCAGTCAATGCTTCCTGGTCTTTTAGTTTCCACTTCAGAATAACCCTGTTGTCAACAAAATAATTCAATTCTAATGAAAACTCAGTATGGAATGAACATATGATAATCTAACTTGAGGCTAAAGCATACCTTTTCAAAAGTTTTACTTCTCTATTTTCTCATGTCTTTATTTCTATCGCTCTCCTTTTATATCTTCATGAAGTAATTAGGTAGTTCAACTGCCTTTTTGTTTAAACCTTAGTTTACTTTATTTAATAGAAGACAACTTATTTCTTATAAGGGTGTTGACGCTTGAATTCGTTAGGACCGAAACGACGGCCTCACGGGGATAAAAATCCCCCTGCGTTTTTATAGAGGTGGTACTCCTCTTTGTTTCAATATTTTCTTGGAATTCTATATTTTCAAAATAATATAGGACTTTGAGAGAGACCGTCGTGATATTCAAATAAATATAAATATTGCAGTAAAATAAAAATTTTTGTTTTTAAAAAGAGTTCCTGAGAGATGACCAGGAACCTCACACATCACATATTTGAAAACGATAAGAAAAAATTCCTCACATCCATCATACTTAGACTTAATATTTCTGATCACATAAAATAAAAGAAAATGGTCTGCGCGCATAAGAGAAATTTAACAGAGTAAACACATGTGGAGCTCAAATAAAGAAAATGATAGTTCAATCTCAAATATTTTATACTCAAAACTCAGAGTTTTAAAATACAGTCAAAACTAATCCCAAAATAGTTCTCTTGGGATTTCTGAAAAATATAGAGTCTGTTACAAAGCCTTGAAATTTAAATGTATTTGTCCTTAGGACTGGGATTGGGGCTCCCACGGACCATAAAGAAAATATAAACAAGAATTAAATTGTGAAAAGAAGATGGTGGGAGATGACAGAGTAGTAAGACTTGGAAAGAATACATGAAAAAATTATCAGATTTCAGTTAAACCTTTCTAGTCAAAGAAGTGGAGTAATTGGATGAAAAACTGATAAAGAAAGCAAGATGTAATCAACATAAACTTACTATGATGGTCTCTCTATCATTCACTTTCTTGTTTCTATCCTTTTATTTTCCTCATTGACAGTTATAGGAACCGTCTCGAATGCTACTTCTTGGCCTTCT
Source organism: Picea engelmannii (assembly GCA_009831015.1). Taxonomy (NCBI): domain Eukaryota; kingdom Viridiplantae; phylum Streptophyta; class Pinopsida; order Pinales; family Pinaceae; genus Picea; species Picea engelmannii. Next base: position 299,124 of record ML796717.1, on the reverse strand, counting down.
TTGGTTAATTTATGAATTTCCTTTTTAAACCAATCTTCAATGTAGTTTTTCATTGGTACAACATTTATTTCATTCTTGATTTTAATATTCAATAATTCACCTTCCAAGTCTCTTAAGTCATGATAAATTCCATGTATTGCCTCTTCAATATCTTGTTTTTTTACAGAATGATCAACCATCCAATTGTCTATCTCTTCTTCATTATATTCAATTATGCCATAAAAATTCTCAACTGATAACCCCTTTAATATCTCAACTTGTTCATCAAATTGTTTCATTGTCATAAACATTGAATTGAGAAATAACTTAGGGTCTTTTACTCCATCAGTGCTTCCTGCCATATCTATCTCAATGAGTCTTTTGAACAATTCTTCTCTTTTTATTATGGCTTTGTTGCATGCTTGGACAATGTTATTCAATTTTTCGATCCTTTCTTTCCAACACACATTTAGTTGTTTAATTCGACTTGGAGAAGGGATATCCTCTTCTCTTCTTTTCAATTCTATAATGTTTGAGAATTTTATTTCGAATGGAAAGACACCATCAACGTAGAAACCTTCTTCATTCTTTAAATCAACTTGCAGATACTCATGAAAATCATGTGCCCTTGAGCCCAAAGAAACAATATTTTTTGATACCTCCCATGCTTCTATTGTCAGTGACATTCTTTTTTTAATGTTTTTCTCTACATAACTTCGGACTATTGTGAGTAAACTAGAAGATCCTTTTAACTTAATGGTGGGTGTATTTGGTTTAACCATTGACAAAGGACTTGTTAGGATTGGAAGGGTCATTAAGGAATTTTCCAATTCTCTGATCATTTCTTTTAACTTATCATTTTTAGCTTCTAGACCCTCAATAGAATCGTCAAGAGCATCCTCAATTTTCCTATGGATTTTATAAATTTTGGAGGGTCGCATGTCCTTCAGGTTAACCTCTGAGTGAGACTTTACCTTTTTATTCTTCTGGTCACTTCTTTCTACAATCAAATTTTTAGACTCTTTATAAAAAAAAACACTTTGAAAAGTGAACGATTCCTCTTCACTAAAGATCTCATTTGAAACGACTTCCAATAACGAATTTTGTTGAGCCATATTTTATGGTTGTTCCATTATGGGAAATATTTTCTCAATATATACTTCTAGCTCCATGTCCTCTAGAGAAAAGATTTGGATGTCATTTTCTATAATATTATCCTCTTCCTCTTGCACTAAATTCTTCCTTTTCTTTCTCACGGGGAGCTTATGTGAACTCTCAATTTTCCCAGGGGGAGGATTCTTCTCCCCCCCTCCACTTGACATATTGTTGACAACCTTTCTAATTGGGTGATCCATTTGAGCATTTCTCCAGGATGTGGTATTCTTGGGAGTAACAACTGGAGACTGGACACTTCTTTCACCGGGACCTTTTCCTTTTGCGTATAAAAATAATTTGTACTGAGTAATGTTTCTAGGTCACCAACATCATGTATAAGAGTACTTTGGTTGTTACCTTCTTCTTCTTCTTCATTCAAGATAGTCTAGATGAATGAGTTACTGAATCTCACAGAAAGCATATGTTCTACATAGATTGTGTTCAGATCAAAGCCTTTTATCTTTTCATCATACTTTAAATTCACATTGTTGAAATGATTTGCAAACTTGTCAATTTTATTTATATTTATGATTATAAAATCTCCAATCTTCCATGGAAGGGGGATAAATTTATTTTTCCTTTTTTCATGGAAAAAATGTATCCAAAAGTTGTACTCCCTTGCCACCTCTGTAATGAATAATTTTTCAGGTACATGATACAGGAGAAAAGAAGGATTTTCTTTGAAACAAAATATCCTTATGACACTGTGATTCTCCATTTGTTCTATCGTTCCTTTTTTCTCTAAGAATATGTTAGCTTGGTTAGATATCCTTGAAGTATTTTCTCCCAACAACAACCTTTTGAAGACTGAAACACAATCATTATAAACTTCATAAAAATACAGAGGGGTCTTATGTCTCCATAGTGCCTGATACCAGAAGATAAATGGATCTATTTCACAATTTACCCTCTTACTTATGGTCAAGTTTGGAAATTGAAAACAATACACAATAGTAAATATCAGATAGGAAGCCATAAATAATTTCTTGTCCTTTTTATAGTGTGATAATTGGGATGAGATTTCGATAGAAATCAGTTTTCCCCAGTCAAAGATGGTCTGTTTTTTCATTGTAAAATATAAAATATATAAAATCATGCGAGAGATAGTATCAGTGCTTTCTTGACTTGTCAACCTAGTAAACAACCATGCAATTTATCGATAGGGGTTCTTAAAAGAATCAACCTGGATACCGGTTATGTCTTCTGGGATAGATGTAGGATTCTCCAAATATTCAAGTAGGAGATGAAGCCCATTATTATGTTTCTTCAAAAAATCTCTGCAGTATTCTCCTTTGAAGATAAGCGTTGGCTCTGGGAGCTTCAAAATCTTGTGAAAATCTTGCGGTGAAAGGGAAATTAGAGAATGATCTTGGAGTTGTATAATTATTTGGCTTGGCACGTACTTCTCCACTCACTATGCGACAAGTTATTTACAGTCAAAAACCTCAGGAACACACCCAACACAAGCGATTCCAGATGCCAAAATTATGTATTTCTATGCAGGAGGAGAGGAATAATATGAATATTCTCTTAACCACTGGAAATTTTGGTCTTCACGACCAAAGATTCTTAAAGTATCACCACAAATATGATGTCTAGTTGATGTTTCCATCAGTTGACAGGAGTATTGATTCAGCTGGATAATAACTTCAAATATATATTTTCAGAGAGAGGATGACAATTTAATCCCTTGGAAAATGGTGATTTAATGAGTAATTCCTCGAGCCTTTCTCCATCAATGACGATCTTTTTGGATCCTGCAAAACAATTGTTAGCATTCAACAATACTTAATGCATATTTGGAAAAGAAAGAGAATGGTGGGGAAGGACGGGAGTGAGTTTGAATATGGAACTTTTCATGAACCCGCCAACCCGTGAAGCTGCGAACTCGCGGTTATCGATGATCAAAAATATGTTAAGTGTAGAAAGGTGGTCAGTCATACTTGTATACAAGATAAATAAAACACTTAGGGGCTCAACACCCACGAAAAATATGATGGTCAAAATGTAGATCACGGAACATTGGGTTCAAGGTGGAGATCACTGAACTTGGAGGATGAGGGATTGAACCCACGAACCCATGAAGTTGAATAAATGGCTAAGTGTAGTGTATCAATGGACTTATTACATGGGAAAGTGGATGGAGATGAAGTTCCACCAACCCACCGATTACTGAAATATGACTAAGTATGGTAACTAGAAAGGGAGAGAAGAAAGGATAAAAGAAAGAGGGAAACAAGGGGAGGTGTAGAAGAGGGAAAATAAATGGAAAAAATAAGTTGGGAAGATAGAATGGGGAAGGAAAACATGGAAACACGAAATGATCTCAACAACTAGCTCCAACTATGGGATGATAACCCCCTGTGGGTTGTTAAGAATCCAAAATCATCACGATCAGGTGCTTCCATCTATTGGGATATGGAGTCAAAAGGTAAGGATATACAAACTAAGTAAAAGAAAAATTATGTACAAGAAAATGAGAAAATTTTAGGCGAAGAAACCTTTCAAATTTTGCCCATTAACAGGCAGCATTAACATTTTACCCTTCATATCTTTGAGCATATAAGAATTAAAACCCAAGATCTTTTCAATGATGTATGGATCAACCCAAAGTGATTCAAATTTTGTGTGCATCAATGGTTTCTCCTTAGATTTGTTCTAGAGTAACACCAGTTCACCCTTCTGAAAATTCTTTACGGTTGCATTCTGATCAAAATATATTTTGATACTTTTTTGTCTCTGAGAAGTTCTATTCAAAGATTTACTTCATTCTTCCTCTAATTTCAATAAACGGTTCACTCTCTTTTGCATAGGTGAACTATCTTCTGCATCCTTTGTATTAACTACAAAAGTCAAGGAATTTAGAGGCTAATTGGCATTTTTTCTTCTTTTCCATAAACCAATGTATACAGAGACATCCCAGTGTTGTCTTTTGGAGTCATTATGCTTGCCCACAATGCATTAGTCAACTTCAAATGCCAATTCCTTTTGTTCTTATCAATAATTTTCTTTAATATCTGAATGAGTGTCTTATTAGTGGATTCTACAATACCATTCCCTTACGGATAATAATTTGATGAGTTCCCCATAACAATCCTATATTCTCCACAAAATTTTGTAAATTTTGAGCCAATGTAAATCGAGCCATTATCAATGATGATTTTTTCTAGGACATCGAACCTTGAAAAAATATTATCTTTGAGAAACTTAATCAACTCTTCAGAATCAACCTTTTTTAATGCCATTGTTTTTGGCCACTTTGTAAAATAATATGTAGTGGTGAGGATATATATATGTCCTTTGCTTGAATTTGTATTTATTAGTCCAATGACATCGATTCCCAATTGGGAAAATGGTTTTTCTATAGATATAGGTTGTAATGGCATTGCGGATTTTTTCATTTTCCCTGAAAATTGTTGACAAGATACATGTTTCCTTATGGTAGCATATGAGTCTTTAAAAATTGATGGCCAATAAAAACCAACTCTTATTATCTTATGGGCGGTGGTGGTAGGCATAAAATGTCCACCCCATATTCCTTCATGGAATTATTTCATCAATTCTTGAGCTTTCCTTTCATCAACATACCTCATCAATATACCATCATAGTTTCTCCTGAACAATATATCAGCAATCGACACATATTTACTCGACTTCATCTTCAATGTTCTTCTCTCTTTAGGGTTCATGGTGACTCGAAATTATCCAGACCTTAAGTAGAATACAATATATCTATACCACTCTGAATCTTCCATGGGTTCTGCTACTGAGATTGAAATCACTCCATCCAAAGAATCATTATTTGCAATGAGATTGTATAAACCTTGTCCTTTAACTCCCTTTAAAGTTTTAATTTCAATATCATATTATTGAATCTTCGCCATCCAGTTTGTCCATTTCCCTTCTCTCAATTGCTTATTTAAAAGCATATTCACAGGAGAGGATGGAACATACACAATGACATGAGAATTTAGTATGTAAGTCCGAAAGTGCGCCACCACTTTCACAAGAGATAGGGATTGCTTCTCCAATTTTGAATATCTCAATTCATAAGCATGAAGGGTATTTCTCATGAAGCTAATTGACATTTATTCAACCTTGGTATTCCTCTATGTAAGAATAGATGCAACAATTGTTTATGTAGAAAACGAATAAATGATGAAGTCTCTTTGAAAATATGGGCTAATGAGTACTGGAGCTGTAGTGATTGACTTTTTGATATTATTAAAATCTTCTTGTGTATCTGTGGTCCATTCAAAAATTTGGTCATTTTTCAACAATAAATTGATCGGCTTCAGAATACTTGCATAGTCAGGGACAAATCTTCGTACAAAGTTGATCTTGCCAAAGAATGATTGAATTCCCTTTTTAGATGGTGGGGGGTTGATTTCATTTATATCTTTATGTCTTTCTGGATCTATATAGATTCCTTCCTTGCACACAATATGACCCAATAGTTTTCCTTGAGTTACAACAAATAAACATTTCTTTGGATTTAAGGAAACACCATATAATCTACACTTGTCAAAAAATTTCCTCGTGTGATGAATGTGATCACTCATTGTTTTTTAGTGTATTGTTAAGTCATATTGATAATCCACCATGAATTTTCCTATCAACCCCTCAAAATAATGATCCATATCCCTCTGAAATGTAGCTCCTGCATTTTTTAAACCAAAGGGCGTCTGAGCATATGCATATGTCTCCCAAGGTGTTATGAAAGTTGTCTTCGCTCTATCTTATTCAACAACCAAGACTTGATTATACCTAGAAAAAGCATCTAACATGGACATGCAGGTTGATCTTGTGACTTCTTGGAGAAGAAACTCCGTGTTAGGAAAAAGATAATTATCCTTTACGCTTGATTTGTTAAGATCCTTGAAATCTACACACATTTGGATCTCCCCAGTCTTTTTTCTTACTATCACAGGGTTTGAAATCCAATCAGAATGTCTAATGGGGTATATTATTCCATCCTTCTTTAATTTATCCAATTCAACCTTTTCCAATGGTTTTAAATTGGGGTTCATTATCCTTATCTTCTGCTTGACAGGGTTTCCCCCTTCTCTCAGGGGAATAATATGTTGAAATATTGTTTTGTCATATGCCTTTAAATCATCATAAATCCATGCGAATAGATCAAGATATTCTTTAAATAATGCGACATATTGATCAACTTCATCAATTGTGAAATCAACTCCGAAATTGACATATTTTGGGGAAATATTGGTTCCAATATTATTTTTTCTTGTTTCTTGGACCTTTCGGAGCGATGCTTCTTCCAGGATATTTTTAGCATGATCATCTCTTGTAAAAAGAGACTCAAATTGAATACAATTCCTCAGGACAACAATTATGTGATTTTCCTCTCTTCGTCGCCATTCATCAATTTTTTTTCCAATTCTTCATCATTCTCAAATACTTGTAAATATTCATGATTATCAGGTACAAATGGTCGAAATATTATTTTTACTTGAAAATATGTTTTTCTATGAACATCCTCTGGGTTTGACAGTGAGGCCACCAAATCTAATGAATATTCCTTCTTTTTTTTGTCCCTTGGGACGAAAGAATGTTGAAAGAACTGAAGGATTCCATCAATTCATTAACTCTTATGAAGTATAACTTGAGTCTTTCTTTTTTAATCTGATACCTCTGGGTAACTTGATTTATTACCAACTCGGAGTCACCTGTCACAATTAAATTTTCTATCTTCATTTCTTGTGCGAGAATCATTCCCTAAATCAAAGATTTGTATTCTGCCTCATTATTGGTACATGCAAATTCAAGTCTGATAGCATGTGCATGCATAATATTTCCTGGGTTTACAAGGACAATTCCAACTCCACTCCCAGAACTTGAGCAAAATCCATCAAATGACATCCTCCAATAACCTTCAAAATGATTCTTTTGATTCTCCATATCTTGAATTTTCTCCATGTCTTCAATATGCTCCATGTATAGGATAGAATAGTTTCCGATCCCAACATCTATATAATCTTCCATTAGTTCATTATCCTTATTTTTGAAAGAGAAGGGTATCCAAGGTTCGCGAGGGACCTTAATCTTTGCTCCTTCTTTACCTAGAAGCATCATGCAACTTCCATCGTTCATTATGTATCCTCTGATCATAGATGACCAATATCTTCCTAAAACAACTCCATATGCAGGAGGAAGGGATACCAAAAAAACATTGAAAATTGTAATAATATGGGGAGTCGTTGTGATCCAAGCATAAAAATATTTGATTTCTCTATAAGATGGCACTTGTATGGAATGGATTGCATATATACTTTCATCGGTCTCATAATATTTGGTGCAATTCATGCCCAATTCCTCCATGACTACCAATGGAATAATATTATTGGTCGCACCAATATCAACTAAACAATTATGAAGTGAAACATCATTATTTTCAATTGAAATATAAAAAGGTGGGATTTTACCTCTCAACTTGACGGTTGAGAGGTAAAATCCTTCTTTATCTGGCAGCATCATGCAACTTCTATCATTCATTATGTATCCTCCAATCATAGACGACCAATCTCTTCCTAAAAAAACTCCATATGCAGGAGGAAGGTCTACCACAACAATATTGAAAATTGTAACAATATGGGGAGCCATTGTGATCCAAGCATAACAATATTTGATTTCTCCATAAGATGGCACTTGTCTGGAATCGATTGCATATATACTTTCACTAGTCTCATAATATTTGGTTCAGATCATGCCCAATGCCTCCATGACCACCAGTGGCATAATATTATTGGTCGCATCAGTGTCAACTAAATAATTATGAAGGGCAACCTCATTATTTTTAATTGAAATATAAAAAGGTGGTATTTTACCTCTCAAATTGATGGCTGATGTGCTCTGTCTTTGTTTCCGAATTATAAAAACAAACTTCATTATTCCATATGGATCATCCAACAATCTCAAAATATTTTCCTTTTGTTGAGGGATATTTACCTCTTCTGTAAAAATAAGAGTTATCCTTGTATTTCAAGTCCTCTTCAACATTGTATTTCATCTGGGTAGGGTTTGACATTAGGTGTTACTTCTTGCTTCCAACGCTATTTGTCACATTTTCATTTTCTTTTTCTCATTTACCTTTTCTTTATCTTTTTCCTTTTCCTTTTCATAATCATTTTTATTCTTGTATTTATTTACAAAAGCTCGTGTCTAGGCAACATTCTCTTGTGAATCAGGGTCATTATCGCCTTCTTCAAATATATACATGGGCGTCTCGCATCCGTTCATCTGTACAGTTTCAAAACTTTCATCAAGTAAATAATCATTCCCTTTCTCAACCATTTTCTCATCATATAAATCATCCAGAACATCTGCATTTGGGACTTGTTTCCTGGGAACCCTTTGTTTTTACAGATTATCAGTTTTTTCAACCCTCACTTTATTTTCTTGGGGAGGGTTCCTTATTTTCTCTTAGAACGAAAATCCTCGTATTTGATAAATAGTTATCCCCCCTTCTTAATCTGGTTATCTCATTTTTCATTTTCCTAATGGTTCTATTCATTTGTGCAATTTCAATTCTTTGCTTAGTTTCTTCTACTACAACAGGGTCTACCTTCACATCTGGTATGGTTCCCTTAAAAAATCCTCCTCCAACTGTTTGATATTGGATCGTTCGTGGATTCTACTCTTCATTATTTCTTAATATATAGGATCCTTGATCATCAATATTTAGGCCTCCCAGCTGCCTCTGTACTTTTCCCAGGATAATATCGGGGTCAACACCTGTCTCAATAATAATTTATTCCATCTCAGTGGACTTAATCATTTATTCCTTCAATGTATCCATTTGGGATGTTCTGATAGCATATTTTACATTTGGGGACATCACATTCTTATAACAACCAACTATCACTGGGTCATTAGGTATTTTATCTTCTGGAATCTTACGCAAGGTTTTATTGAACCTAAGATTAAAATATTGTATTGTATCATTCTTCCTCGAACCAATCTGGGTGAAATTAGTGAGAAGGGTATGATATGCAACTGGAGGAGTGAACGTAGTCAGGAACATGGATTTTAGGTCATTAAATGAGCCAATTGACCTACTGGGTAATGTCGTATATCATTCATAGGCTCTTCCTGATAAGGTCCGACGAAATAACCTTACCATCACATCGTCATATTCAACAAGATGAAAATCACAAACATCAAGAAATAAATTAAGGTGTCTTTTGGCATCAATTGTTCCGTCTCCGGAAAATTCTTTCAAGGTTCCCTTAGGGAGAACAGGGAGGTCATGTAGCTCACCTCAAATATTTAAGGGGGAATCTCTTACTCTTCTTCAGTTTCCAAATATTAGGTCTTCTTTATTTCTTCCACCACCTCCTCCACCTCCTTGTCTTTCTTCATGAGGTTTCCTTCGTGGTTCTTCTCGTAGTTGTTCGTTTCTTCCTGCCATGTCCGAAGATATTTTAGGAATATAATTTTCACTTCTTAGAATACAAATTTGTTTTCTTTTACTTATGGTAATGGGTCCCTTGTATTCATCCAGCTTCAATCCCGACCTTGTTCATGTGTTGCTCGAGCTAATATTTCGTTTCTTCAGTCTTGTCGCTCATATCTCCTTTGTCTATGAAGGATTTATCTTTCTTATTATTGGACCAATGTATGCCAAGATATTTATAATTATTCCCTGGTCTTGATCATTGTTATTACCATATTATATAGATGATGTAAGATGCTTCATTGATTATTTAATCCAATTTCTAGGTGGGGATAATCATCTTGGTGCAAAGCCATGTATCTTTCAAAAGATGTTAAACTAGATTCCAAATTTCAATTCAATCACCAGTATGGTTGCCAAAAATGTTGACGCTTGAATCTGTTAGGACCGAAATGAAAACCTCACGAGGATACAAATACCCCTGCATTTTTATAGAGGTGGTATTCCTATTTGTTTCAAGATTTTCTTGGAATTCTAGATTTTCAAAATAATATATGACTTTGAAAAGTTCGTCGTGATATTCAAAGAAATATAAAGATAGCAATTTTTTTTTTTTTTTTTAAAGAGAGTTTCCGAGAGATGAACAAGAACCTCACACATCACATATTTGAAAAGATAAGCAAAATTTACTCACATCCATCATAGTTATAATAAAGATTTTTTATCACATAAAATAAAAGAAAATGGTCTGCATGCATAAGAAAACTTTAACAGAGTAAAAACATTTGGAGCTCAAATAAAGAAAATGATAGATCAATCTCAAATATTTTATACTCAAAACTCAGAGTTATAAAATACAGTCAAAACTGATCCTGAAATAGTTCTCTTGTGATTTCTGAAAACTATAGAGTCTGTTACAAATCCTTGAAATTTAAATGTGTTTCTCCTTAGGACTGGGATTGGGGCTCCCGCATACAATAATGAAAATATAAACAAGAAGTAAGTTTTGGAAAGAATATGGTGGGCGATGACAAAGTAGCAAGACCTCGAAAAAAGATAGGAAGAAGTTATCAGATTTCAGTTAAACCATTCTAGTCAAAGAAGCAGAGTAATTGGATGAAAAACTGATAAAGAAAGCAAGATGTGATCAACATAAACTTACTATGATGGTATCTCTCTCGTTCACTTGCATGTTATTGTCCTTTTATTTTCCTCATTGATGATTATAGGAACCGTCTCAATTGTTGCTTCTTGGCCTTCTTTGGTTAATTTATCAAATGCCTTTTTAAACCAATCTTCAATGTATTTTTTCATTGGTGAAACATTTATTTCATGCTTGATTTTAATATTGAATAATTCACCTTTCAAGTCTCTTACGTCATGAGAAATTCCATGTATTTCCTCCTCAATATCTTGATTTTTTACAGAATAATCAACTAGCCAATTTTCTATCTCTTCTTCATTATATTCAATTATGCCATAAAACTTCTCAGCTAATAACCCCTTTAAGATCTCAACTTGTTCATTAAATTGTTTCTTTGTCATAAACATTGAATTGAGAATTAACTTAGGGTATTTTACTTCATCATTGCTTCCTGCCAGATCTATCTCTGTGAGTCTTTTGAACAATTCTTCTCTTTTCATTATGGCTTCGTTGCATGCTTGGACAATGTTATTCAAATTTTTGATATTTTCTTTCCAACGAACATTTAGTTGTTTAATTCAACTTGGAGAAGGGAGATCCTCTTCTCTTCTTTTCAATTATGTCATGTTTGAGACTTTTATTCCGAATGGAAAGACAACATCAACGTAGAAACCTTCTTCATTTAAATCAGCTTGCAGATACTCATGAAAATCATGTTCCCTTGAGTCAAAAGAAACAATATTTTTTTATACCTCCCATGCTTCCGTTATCAGTGAAATTCGCTTTTTAATGTTTTTCTCTACATAACTTTAGACTGTTGCGAGAAAACTAGAATATCCTTTTAACTTAATGGTGGGTGTAGTTGGTTTAACCATTGACAAAGGACCTGCCAGGATTGGAAGAGGCATTAAGGAATTTTCCAATTCTCTGATCCTTTCTTTTAACTTAGCATTTCTAGCTTCCAGACCATCAATAGAATCATCAATAGCATCCCCAGTTGCCCTATGGATTTTAGAAATTTGGTACTCTATAAAAAACTACACTTTGAAAAGTGAAGGATTCCTCTTCACTTAAGGTCTCATTTCCAACGACTTCCAATAAATAATTTTGTTGAGCCATATTTATGGTTGTTCCATTGTGGGAAATATTTTCTCAATATCTAATTCTAGCTCCATGTCCTCCAGAGAAAATCTTTGGATGTCATTTTATATAAGATTATCCTCTTCCTCTTACACTAAATTCTTCCTTTTCTTTCTCACAGGGATCTTATGTGAACTCTCAATTTTCCCAGGCGGAGGATTCTTCTCCCCCTCTCCACTTGAACTGTTGTTGACAACCTTTCTAACTGGGTGAGCCGTTGGAGAATTTCTCCAGGATGTGGTATTCTTGGGAGTAACAACTGGAGACTGGGCACTTATTTCACTTGAACCTTTTCCCCTTTTCTTATAAAAAGCATTAGTATTGAGTAATGTTTCTAGGTCACCAACATCGTGTACAGGAGTACTTTGGTTGTTACCTTCTTCTTCTTCATTCAAGATAGTATGGATGAATGAGTTACTGAATCCCACTAAAAGCATATGTTCTACAAATATTTTGTTCGGATCAAAGCCTTTTATATTTTAGACATACTTTAAATTCACATTGTTGAAATAATTTTCCAACTCGTAAATTTTATTTATATTTATGAACACGAAATCTCCAATCTTCCATGACAGAGGGATAAATTGCTTTTTCCTTTTTTCATGGAAAAATGTAGCCAGAAGTTATACTGTCTTGCCACCTCTGTAATGAATAATTTTTTAGATACATGATACAGGAGAAAAGAAGGATTTTCTTTGGAACATAATATCCTTATGACACTGTGATTCTCCATTTGTTCCATCATTCTTTTTTTCTCTAATAATTTGTTAACTTGGTCAGATATCCTTGAATTATTTTCACCCAACAACAACCTTTTGAAGACTGAAACAAAATCATTATAAACTTCATAAAAATATAGAGGGGTCTTATGTCTTCATAGTTCATGATACCAGAAGGTAATTGGATCTATTTCACAATTCACCCTCTTACTTATGGTCAAGTTTGGAAATTGACAAAAACACACAATAGAAAATATCAGATAGGAAGCCATAAAGATTTTTGTGTCCTTTTTTAGTGTGATAACTGGGATGAGATTTCAATAGAAATCTGTTTTCCCCATTCAAATATGGCATTTTATTTCACAGTAAATATAAAATCTATAAAATCATGCGAGAGATAGTAGCAGTGCTTTCTTGACCTGTCAGCCTGGTAAACAACCATGCAATTTCTCGATAGGGAGTTTTAAAAGAATCAAATTGGATTTTGGTTATGTCTTCTGGGATAGATGAAGGATTATCTAAGTATTCAAGCAAGAGATCAATCCCATTGTTATGTTTCTTCAAAAAATATCTGCAGTCTTCTCCTTTGAAGTTAAGAATCAGCTCTGGGAGCTTCAACATCTTGCGAAAAAATTGTGGTGAAAGGGAAATCAGAGAATGATCTTGGAGTTGTATAATTCTATGGCTTGGAACATACTTATCCACACACCATGCAACAAGTTCTTTACAGTAAAAAGCCTCAAGAACACACCCAACGTGAGCGATTCCAAATTCCCAAATTATGTCTTTATTTGTAGGAGGAGAGGAATAATATGAATATTTTCTTAACCACTGGAAATTATGGTCTTCACGACAAAAGATGTTTAAAGTATCACCACAAAAATGTTGTCTAGCTTATGCTGCCATAAGTTGACGAGAGTATTTCTTCACCTGGATAATAACTTCAAATAAATCTTTTCGGAGAGAGGATGACAATTTAATCCCTTGGAAAATGGAGATTTAATGCAATTTAATGAGTAATTCCTCGATCCTTTCACCATTAATGAAGATATTTTCGGAGCCTGCACAATAGTTGTTAGCATTAAACAATACTTAATGCATATTGGGAAAATAAAGAGAATGGTGGGGACAGATGAGAGCGAGTTTGAATATGGAGATTTTCATGAACCCATTAACCCGTGGTTATGGATGATCAAAAATATGTTAAGTGTAGAAAGGCGGTCGATCAGATCTGCATGTAGGAGAAATAAAACACTTAGGGGCTTGGTGCCCATGAAAAATTTGATGGTCAAAATGTAGATCAAGGAATATTGGGTGCAAAGTGGAGATCACAGAAATTGGAGGATGAGGGCTTGAACCCACAAACCCGTGAAGTTGAATAAATGGTTAAGTGTAGTGTAGTAGCAGACTTATGACATGGGAAAGTGGATAGAGATGAAGGTCCGCCAACCCGAGAGCCCGTCGATTACTGAAATATAACTAAGTATGGTAACTAGAAAGGGAGAGAAGAAAGGATAAAAGAAAGAGGGAAACAAAGGGAGGTGTAGAAGAGGGAAAATAAATGGAAAAAAAGAAGTTGGGAAGATAT
>ML796717.1:179352-209313 GCA_009831015.1 Picea engelmannii | reverse complement strand
AAATTATTTTTTCCACCTTTTTTTTTAGGTTTTCATTATATTTTTTTAATGTGTTTTTTTCTTCATTTAAAAAAAATTTGCGAAGATTTTTTCATTTCTCTTTATTTATTTTTTAATGTAAATTAAAAAAAAAAAATAGTAAATAAATTTTCAAGTGACCATTTAGGATCCAATTTTGAGGTTTTTATTTTCATAGGGATTTGGTGTCAATGATTAGGTCATAATTAGCTATAATTTTAAGTTTAGAAAAAAACATTTTGCTTTAGGTAACATCATTATTTTATTTAGGTGTTGATTTTAAGGTTTTTCTAAGATACTGTATGAGTTTTGAAGGCCATGCTTGAAAAATGTTGTAATTTTGACCCTGTTAGAGAAAATGGTGCTACTGAGCACCACTTTTTGATTTGGGTGTTGATTTTAAGTTTTTTTTCTGAGCTATTGTATGAGTTTTGAAGGCCATGCTTGAAAACTGTTGTAATTTTGACCCCATTAAAAAAATGGTGTTATCAGTAGCACCACTTTTTGATTTGGGGGTTGATTTTCATGTTTTTTATGAAAAAATATGGGTTTTAAGGGCTAGAGTTCTCATTTTGAGATCAGAGTTCACGTTAAGTCGGTAACTTTGTTTAAGCTATTAGTTACTCATTATTATGATCATCTTTCTGAAGAAGAATTGTAGAGACAACTTCTTCACTATCATTGGTATATATTATAGGATCTTTTTCAAAATCAAGCTTAGCCAATACTGGTGCAGAACTAATTGCATTTTTAATTTCTACAAAAACCTTTTCTATAGTATCATTATAGGAAAAATATCAATCTTTCTTTAACATATTATGAATTGGTTTTACCATTCTAGCAAAATCAGGAATAAATCTTCTAACAAAATTGATATTACCCATGAATGATTGGATTTATTTTTTGGAGGATGGAGCTTGGATATTTTGAATGGAAACAACTCTCACAAGATCAATATTGATGCATGAATCAGATACAATATATCCAAGGATTTTTCTTTCAATGACTCCAAAATTCGATTTTGTAGGATTCAATGTCATACCAAATTTTCTACAACAGAGAAAAACTTGTTTAAAATGATCAAAATGATCTTATTGGATTTTAGAATAAATAATTAAATCATCAAGATAAATTTGAATAATTTTATCGATGAGATCATCATAAACTATTTTCATATCTCATTGGAAGGTAGCGCTTTCATTGATCAAGCCAAAAGGCATACGCTCATAAACAAAGGCTCCCCAACATGTAGTGAAAGTGGTTTTATATTTTTCAATCCTCTTGATGCGTATTTGACTATATCTTTAGAAACTGTCAATAAGTGACATCATTTGTGATACTGCTACTTGTAAAATCAATTCCATATTAGGAAGAGGAAAACTGTCTTTAACTCTCACCCTAAACACATAATCTATATCCCCATTCTTTTGAATCCATACCGAGACAAGGTTTGATACCCATTCTGAATACTTGACAAGAAAAAATATCTAGTCATTTAAGATATTTTCAACCTCTTTTCTAAAAGTTGCTTCTAGTGCATTATTTATTGGTCTTTGTCTTTGTCTTACTAGTTTTACTTCTTCTTTAATAGGAATTGTGTGTTGTATTATAATAGGATTGAAACCACACAAATCTCAATATGACCATGCAAAGACATCCCAAAATTCACGGAAGAGATCCACAGATTTCAGTTTTTCTTGTTCTAAACACCGAGCTCCAATTTTTATAATATTTCATTACTCTTGCTTCACAATGTTCACAGAAATGGTGTTTCCTATTTTTCTTTTTTATTCCTCCTCTATGCTCTCCTTTTGATTTCTTACATCACTTGATGAGAGTGATCTTTCCAGAGGGGTTAATCCCTTGGGGAATTTGTTATCTTCTAATGATATGATTTCTTTCCTTTTCAATGGCTCATTTTGCAAAAAGGCACATATGCTTTCATCATCAGAAAAAAATTGTCAGGAATCGACATTTTCTAGAAAATGAGGACGATATAGAGACACGAAGGTACAATATGGCCTTTAAGGGAGCAATTTCCTTGTAGAGATGGCTGGAAAAACAACTAACCTATCTTCCATGAATTCATATCTCACCTGATATGAGTTATATTGAAATATTGAAGATTAGAATTCAACTACCAAATCGCTTGTGTATATATCTTTAATATTTATTGGATGGGGTGTAACTTCTCTTAACCAAATTGATGATAAGCTCAGAATCCACAAATACAGAAAGATGATAACAACCTGTATTAAAAACATTTTATATTCTAAGTATTAAGGATTCAAACTATGTCTTGTTATTAGTACATGCAAACTCTAATTTGTAAGAAAAATTATGATTTTTCCATTTAGGTGAGTAAAGTACTATACTAGCCCCATTTCCTTCACTAGAACATGCACTATCAAAATGAATATACCACATACCATATTTAGGGTCAGGAAGTTGTGTAACATAATTTCTATATTCTTCTAAAATTATAGAGTATACATCGATATCTTCTTCAATATAATTTACATGTGGTTGAGGCACTCTTTCAATCTATGGTGAGATATGTCCTTCCTGAAGAAAAATGATATTATTACCATTTTAGGAAGGGACATGTGTGTTCCATCCATTGATATGCATCCACCAGTTAAATATTTCCAATCTTTTCCTAAAATAATAGATTAGTAGCTTACTGGTATATCAATGACATGTATATTGAAGGTGGTCTTGATTTCAGGATGTCCACACAACACCAACATTACATATTTAATTTCACCAATGGTAGTTTTTTTGTTGACTATTATATGATAACATACTTTTCGAATTTTCATTGGTACATGAAATACCTAATTCTTACATAATGATTTTAGACATAACATTGGGACTAGATCACCCATCAATCAGACAACGATGTGTAATTTTATCCATAATATTCATTGAAACATAAAAAGGAGGATTTTTTACATAGTTCCTAGGATTATATACACCTAAAATATTTATATACAATTCTTCTTAATCTGGTTCCTCATTTAAACTAGAAACAATAGAATTCTTACCTTCCATAAAATCTTTCAGATGCTTTTGTTGTTCAAGAACAATTATCATGTCTAATAAAGAGACATTTTCTTTAATGTTAGCCGATTGTTTCAAGATATTATATTTTGATGAAGAAGATGAGTTTGGAATAACCTCGGGACTCTGAGTACCCCTTGTGATTTGAGGATCAGTTTGATGAGAGGATGTACTTGGGGAAAAATCGATTTTAGGAGGACCACCTTTGTTCTTATTTTGATAAGATGTATTCTATGTATCAACCATCATTGCATCCTCTTCAGGAGTCCAATCTAAGGCAAAAATCCTAGTATCATATTTTTTTCCAAAGATTTGTTCTTATGTTCTTTCTAATCGCACAAGTGTTCTCATCATGATTTTCCTCACATAAATTACACCAAGCTCTCGAGAGTATTTCTTTAGGTTGAAATATTTGGTTCTGATTTCTCATGGTAGCATGTGTGTATGTTTTTTCAAAAGTATAAGTAACACCCTTTCTCTCAAAAGAAATCATTGTGTTTCTCATATCATGTACAAGTTCCAATACAATTGACATATCAATTTTTTTAACATAACCTTCAACGGGGAGACCAGATCTTGTCAATTATTCTTCAAACTCTAATTTTGTGGTGTGGATACCAAAATGATAGAATTATTCTCTTCTAACCTATGGTGATAATAAGATGGTGATGCATTATAATAATGCATGAAAGCAACTTGATTATGAGGTCAAATGATATCTGGGATATGATTGTACAAGTTAGTGAAACATAATTTAAAAGACTTGATTGTTTTAACTTTGTTATAAACAAGATTATTGTAATCTCTCAACAAATATACTAGACTTTGAGGTTTTCCATAACTTTATTTAAACCAATAAGATAATTCAAACCAATTCAGAAATACTTTAGCCAGTAATTCAAAGAAATACATAGCATCCTTTCCTTCCAAATATTAAAAAATAATCTCATACATGTATCATTATTGTTTTCCCATATGTTATGACATGCATTAGAAAATTCAACTAAATGTTCATTGACAAAGATGGCTCCACTTCTAGAGAATTTGGGAAAATGATCTTTAAACTTTGGAAGAGGGTTAATGGTTGGATTTAATTTTAAAGGAGAGGGTACATGCCAAGGTGTAGTGTTAGCATCCTCTTCTAATTGGAATAAACCATACTGTTTGATTACCTTTGTAGGATTTGTGGTTGATTAGATAGGATTGAAGTGACTGTACATGTTTTTGATTAGGGATGAGGAAGAAACTTGTGAGGAGGTAGGTCCGCTAGAAGTATCAAAACCACTAGAAGAATCCATTGTGATCTTCTTGGAAGAGAAATTTATTGATAAACTTGTAACCTCAGTATCAGAATCAAATTGGGATCATCGGAGCCTTGGTTGAAGGTTTTCTATAATTTCCTTCCTTTTTCCAATTTCAAAGAAGGGATCAAATTAGGGAGATTCACCTCTTGTTCATTTTGATGCACAAGATTGAGGAGGTTGATTGTGAGATTTCCTTTGAATGGCTTCTCTTTTCTATTGGATTTCTATATCACGAGTGATAACTTCCCAATAACATTCAAGCTCTTCATGGGAGATGTTTGTTTCTAATACAAAATAAAAGAGGAGTAAGGTAATTCTTCTTTGGTCAGGCAGATGAATCATTATGTTTGGCTGTTGAGGTGTAGGAAAATTCATTAGACCAGATAAATAAAAGAAACAAAATAAAACAACCAGAGAGTAAAAAAATACTCCTCAGTATGGTCGCCAAATAAATGTTGATGAAAGGAATGGTTAAAATCCTTACTCATACATTTTTGAATCTCCTTGTGCTAGGTGAGATAGGAAGGATTATAACCTTGTTTTATATCCTATCAACATCTCGATCAGACCCAAAGAAATATGGTTCTTGGATCTGATTCTGTTATACGTGTGTGTGTGATTTTTATGTATTTTATCCAAGATTAAACAGTTTGAAGTAAAATAAAATAATGTACTTGAAAAGTAAATGAATTATGAAACAAGTGGATAAACAAAGAGAAAATATAAAAGTAAATGAGAAGAAATTGAAAAATATAAAAGTACCACAAATGAGAAGAAATCGAAAAATATTTTATTAATATCTATCTTGAGTTACAACTGAGAATATCTCTTCAAGCCCCTATGAGGACTTGGACCAATGTAATTCTTGTAAGTCCAAGATGTAATTTGACTCATAGATGGAAATCTAATGTCAAAAATAAACACTATAACATAAAACTGGTTTGGATCAATCCAAGTTACATTTGCAGCATTGTTTTGAATTATGCAAAACTAGCTTTAATTAGTACTGAATGAATTCATAACTTCTAACTAACACCAAACAGACATTCAAGAAAATAAATGATCATGGAGCATATCACTAGTCAATGCTTCCTAGTCATTTCTTTTCCACCTTCTAAATAACCATGTTGTCAACAAGATAATTCAATTCTAATGAAAACTCATTATGGAATGAACATATGGTAATCTGACTTGAGGCTAAAGCATACCTTATCAGAAGTTTTACTTCTCTATTTTCTCTTGTATTTATTTGTCTTTCTCTCCTTCTTTTATATCTTCATGAAGTAGTTAGGTAGTTCAACTACCTTTTTATTTAAAAGTTAATTAAATTGATTCAATAGAAGAAAACTTATTTATTACAAGGGTTATGTATATTTTAATAGGTGGGGTCCCTCTAGGTCTTCACTCCATTTCCAAAATATGTCCTTGTAACTCCAAAATGATATATATATATACCAAGATAATACACCCATCCAAAACATCCCAAATCATCAAACACTTGTATCTCCCAAAATACCAAAATAATATGATATTTAAAGTTTCCAAAAATAATACCATATGCATGTTGTTTGTCCCAAATAAAGTATCAAATGTCTAAAATAATAATGTCACGATACAAAATAAAAAAGGTAAGGGTATTTCTTTTTGAAAAAATCTTCTCTTTCTTTTCTACCTTGAGACACATCTTGACTAAAATTGAGAAAGTATTCATAATAAGACTTTTCTTATCAAACTTAACTATTTATGGGTGCATGTCATTGAAGATGAATTATTTTCTACCACTTTCTTCTTTTGTTGATTGTTGTTTAGAATGTACAGAGGATGATTGGGATGTCTCGGTGCTAGAAGAGGTAATAGGTTACTTTCATTTATCTATTTGGATATCATGGGGAGGAACTCTATAATCTTTAGGAGGATAATAGGCCATGGAAGAAGTTGATGTGATAAATGGTGTTGTATGAGGAGGAGGAGGAGGATTAACATGGCATTGAGCTACACCAAAAGGAGGGTTTATAGGGTTGTTATCCCAACCATCATTAGTTGGCTATACATGGGGATTAGGAAATTCCATGATGTTGCGGTGTGGCTATAAAGGTGCACTGGGAGGAGATGGAGGATGAGGTAAATCAAATTGTCCCAAGATTAAAATAACCAGTTTGAGCAAGTTGATTAAATTCCTTTGAATCAACATTAAAGTGAATAGAAAATATCATTCTCTTGTGCCTCCATTGTTGCCAAAATACATTTGGCATTCTACCAATTATATCTTTGTTACCTCTGTTATCTCCTTTGTTACTACATATGCTAAAGAAGCTCATCTAGTTCACCATTATCATTTCAATTAGTCCAAAATTATTAACATATAATATAATATGTTATCACTAAAAAATCATTCACATCAATATCGACAATGGTTGAAGAAAGTATTAGTGCAACACACCAATCAACATTTCTTCATAAATAACATGATTCATTGAGCAAGTCATAAAACTATACAAATAGTCCCTTGAATTTTTGCACAGTTTCCTCAAAGCCTGCCTGCACACATTTGTGCGATCCAACACAACTAAATTCACGTAATTTTCACAAGTTGCATGATTATCCTCACAGTAACCCACGCTGATGTGAAAATGGTGCATTAATGCATTTGATCGGGCCTCAATCACTTCCATATAGGGGTGTACCATCACAAGATTCCCAAATCAATCAAAAATCTATCCTTGGGGCTATGGAAGGAATGGGTGGTACCTCCAAAAGGACCCCAATTCACACTATGAACTATCTATGTAATGGCTTGCATGAATCCTATAAATACAAGCTCAAGGTGTGGAAACAAAGTAAGAGTTTGATGTATTGTTATTTTGTTGAATTGTTCTTAGATAATATTCATTTCTCCTATAGTTATTTTAGTGATCATATCAAAGGCTATCCTTCTCACTTGTTGAGAATTTTAGTAACCAATTATTCACGATTGTTACTCCATTATTAGAAGAGGAAGAAATATATATTGGAGACCTCAAGAGCCCTCCCAAGGAGGAAGAGGGGACTCATAAATCTCATTTTTCTCCTAGGTGTTATCAATTCAAAGACCACTTACCATCGATATCTATTCCTTGTTCCATTTTCATGTTTTCATTTGAGTTCCATGCATGCTTATTTTAGTTTTATTTTCTTTGTTATTTGTTTTCTTATTTTCTCCATGGTTTATCCACTAATCAACCAACCATTTTATGTATTATTTTGATGGTCTAACAAGGTAGTTAAGTACAATGTTTTTTTTTACCCAAATGGAAAAACAAGCACAACAGGTTGGTGAATCCACTGGGGACTTGGATCAAATTCCTCCCCATTTAGGCCTTTAGAGTGTTTCTTTTAATCATTATGTGTATGAAGGTGTCCAAACTGGCCTACCCCATCCTCTATATTGACCAATTGAGCCTCTAGGAGGGAGAAATCATTTTAAAATTATCTTTCCATGGCTTGATTGTGTGTGCGTGGGTATTGAAGGAACATTCGTGCAACTCTACACAATTTGTGCGTTCTCTATGTTTTCTTGTCATGTCGTCTGTGCAATTTACGCACTTTGAGCATTGTGAGCAACTATCAGAACTACAAACCACACATAAATTCTTCTTTCCATTTTTTTCAAGATTTTTAGAGGTGATTTACATTTATTGCACTTTGTAAAGCAACAACAATCACATTTGGAGTTCTTTCTTGCATTAGGAATTAGTTAATCTAGGCACTAAAAAGGATTAAAAAGAACCATAATTATTTTCTTTATGTTGCCACATGGATGGGAAAATTCAACATTTGAATTCTTAGTGTAGTTGTTTTGTTTTCACAACCACTTAATCTCTCAGGACTAGGAACCCATTTTGGCACCCCTTATATTATTTTCTTTCTCTCACACTCATTGTGATCTTGGGAAATGAGAAAAGGGTATCTTTAGAAGTTCCACCCTCTAGAAAATCATCAAATCGTTAATTAGGAGAGGCCAACACCTCTTAGTTTCTTTTGACAAATTGAAACACACTCTTAAAATTGTAAAGGGCCCATAAATGCCCACATGCTTGCAAATTTAGGATAGTTTCAAATTTTTTAAAGCAATCAAAACAACCTAGGGAGTTAAAGGAATCTGTAAGGACCCAATGTCCACATTATTCGCAATATAGGAGAAGTTTAAATTTTATTATATTAGAAAACATATTAGGGAGTTTAAAATATCAAATTAAGGACCCATATGTCCACATTGCTAGTGATCTAGGGATTTTGAATTACACAAGCATTGTCTAAACACATTTAGTAAGTTATATTAATCAAAATTTTTAATGGACCACATGATGTCCACATGATAAAATATTGCACATTAACTTATTGAAAATCTTGTTGACACCATTTTTCACTCTTTCCACACAAGAGCACCTCACCACACCCTTAAAATTTCTATCGCATATTTGAATTCATAGTATGTTCTCCTCCCTGTGCCCACAAGTGATCTAGGAGGATCAGAAAGACTACATATATCCTTCCAAATTTTCCACACCATTTTAATCAACAATATTGGTTCATGACCCCAATCTCACAGCCCACTTCAAATCCAAAAATCAACCCTTAAACAACTCATTTTTAACCTCCACAAGAGGAGCACAAAATAAGTTTGTAGTCTAAGTTAGGATTCTAGGGGTAGGTATCCAAACAACCCCCTGTTATCATTTTCACATTTGAAACTTAGCAATTTGAGTAATTAGGGAACCAAAGATCATCCAAACCAAGTGTTCCTATACCATAAGGAAGGGAGGTACCTATGAAGGGTTGAAGTTCGAGGTCTAGTTGTTCTATGCATGCCTCCTTGAGTCAACCAACTCTTGGAAATAATCCAGCATGAGACCCGTTTCTTAAGTCGGAAATCTAAATGTTGCTCTTTATTAAGGTAACTTAGTTCGAAAAAACTAGGATTTCTACCCAGGTGGCGGTTGTGGGATACAATCGCACCTCAATTAAATTTTGAACAGTTGTTTGGAAATATCATGAGTACTTTCGATATATGCCCCCTTCACCCCTCATTATAACTAATTGTTCATACTTTCACTAGTTCCTCTTCCGGTGGACTCATACCCCATTGTTGAGTGATTTGGGAAGGACCAGTGTTATTTTTTAGAGGAAGGATGATACGTCTTTTAAGACACATGCAAGTTATTTTATTCCCCCACATGGAAAACACCTAAACTACCCTACATTGTTTCTTGTTTAATTGTTTTACTTACGATATCCATCATTGATTACATATAGTTGTGAATGACTTTGTTGAGATAGTCCAAAAAATACAAAACACACTTGTTCATTTATTTCTCTCATCACAACTCACATACATTTCTAGGTAGTCTAGAATCATAGGAGAAACACAAAATCTCCATCGTTATAGATCCTTGTAGAACCTCCCTCCAATATTGGTAGGTATCCCTAATTTGGATGAAACATCATCTCAAACATCCCATACACCTATGAGTGAAACATTTTTAAGATCATCCTTACTCGGTTCCACCTTTCTTGGCACCAACATCCCAAACAACCCACCCACTAGTCTTCCATCACAAGGAGGAGGAGTGTTGTGTTGGTTTTGTCACTTGGGTGAGAAAAAAAGAAACACTTTCATGTCTATATGATCCTGCTAGACAAGACAAAAGTTTGTGAGTGGGTTAAACAATCCAAACACAAGTATAAACAAATAAGTAAAACTAAAACAACTAAGAAATAAAAGTTAGAAAGAATGAGAAACTTAGAACCATAAAAATCAACCAATGAGAAACATAATGCTACCAATGGATCAATAGATTAGTAGGAAAAACAATGTAGAGAAAAATGAGGATTTATGAGGCCCCTCTTCCTCCTTGGGAGGGATCTTGAGTTCCATAATGGAGAGCTCTTCATACAATGGAAGAAAATGGAAAATGGTGAAGAAAAACAATGCCTATTCCCTCAAGAGGTGAGTTGAATGGCCTATTGCAATGATGCTTGAAGGATCCAAAGAGAAAAGAGGATTCTCAAGGGAGAATTCTTGCAGCATAACAATACTATGAAGATATTTGTTTCTTAGTGCACCCATGGCTCTTATTTATATCATTTCTTCAAGGCAAAATATAATTGGTTCTTGGTGTGAACAAGGGGCCTTTTAGGGCACCCTTTATTCCTTGACCAGCCTCCCATTCGGATTTCCCTCAGATATGAGGGTCAAATCATGTTGGGATTTGGTCCATAAGTGGTTGAGGGGCCGAGAAGATCCATAAATGTGTCGTTCATAGAAGTGCATGGATTTTATCATACACATTCATGCACTTGCTGCATTATGCACTCTGGGGACTTTGTTGGCCCACACATGCTGCGCACTATCTGCGCGCTTCCTTTGGTGAATTTGCACATGTCAATTTTTTGACCCAATTGTATAGTTATTTCCTTTTGAATGTATTTTAGTGTTGTAAGTAAAGTAATTGTTGTTGGCATTGATGTGTTTCTATAACCATTTGCATGCAATGTTGCTGATGATATTCCAGTGATAACAAATGCCCCCTGATGTGTGAGGTTAGGAGCATACGTATAGCCGAAATAAATCAATGTTTCTTTTACTGAGAGTGACATTGTAATGAAAAGTGTTGAGAGTAAATGCAAGACCGATCCGTCGGAGGGAGAGAGAAAAATGTGGGACCCAAACCTTTCTCTAGGGAGAAAAAAGAAAATTTGTGTACAAACGAGGCGAGCATGCCCCATGCTTGTGTCATGTAACTTGAATGTGATACTATAATTGAAGATATATGTTGATGTACATGACTGCAACACCCTCAGGGGCGGTTGATAATGAAAGATGACCATTCTGAATGGTGAACGTACTTTTATGTGAGGCAAGGATGCATGTAACAAGTGTCGATGACTCGTAGGCATTGATGGCCTAACGAATTCAGAGGTCTTCGACTGGTATGAAATAACTGCAATAGTCGCATAGTAAGAACCACCATAACATGAGAGGTTGTTGAAGTCAAATGTTATGGGGTTCAACGGAATCAGAGAGCAATGATGATTCTCTCAGTTTCATCCGAGACTCCTCATTGTAAAGGTAATGAGAGTCAATATATTGTCGCCTTTTTGGAAATTGCGTTGATGTTGACAGAAAGGGAGACACGATTCCAAGAAGCAAAGGGCTTTGTGAAATCCACTAAGATGAGATAAGGTACTAATAGGTAACATGAACGAATTCAAGATGCAGTGAGACTCAAGATTTCCCTTGGTTGGGGAATTTTGAAGGATGATTGAAAACAACTGTAAAACTGTATCTAGTGTCAGGGGCATGACTAGATATGGGGTTAAATTGTGCCAAAGGATAACGAAGTGGACAAACTCAAAGATCATGGGTACATGGACTTGGGATACTCAGGGTTCATGAATGATGTCAGAATGAAAAAAGAGTGAATGTCCCAACCAAGGGCGACATGGGTTGCATTTCCATGGAAAAAGAATGTCATCAAGGGTGATGGCAAAAACATAAGTAAATGATGGACACAAAGGCTTTTTACAATTACCAAAGAAATAAAGAATAATTTGGGTTGATTGTACAAATACAGAAACGGGTGCCCAGTGAAAGATGGCTTGGCCTGTTAGGGAAAAAGTTGTGAAAGAGAACTGGTGGAGGGTTGGGGCCCCATGGGTGGGTTTTTGTATGAGGTAAATGAATGGAGGCCAATCTGCAGATGGGAAAACTAATGGTGGATGAGATGGAGGGATAATGATATTGTGGAGGTGCAGTCAATATAACCAAGATGATATGACCAGGGAGTCCATTGGGAAAGCTAGCAATATGATGAGAAGAAGTATGGGTTTCATTCTCGGAAGGGCATAAGACTATCGAGACTCTCGTCCCTAGGGGGTGAAATTAACATGAGTGTCAAGTGGACAAGGGGAACTATGAATGGGAAAACTCATGTGGGGGAGAGTGCTACCGGGTGACAGTACTAAAATGCAGCAGAGGTGATAGTACTACAGAGCCATATGTAAGGACCCTAAAGGTAAATGTCAGAGGTTGTGATTGGGAGATGCAATTGATTTACAAAGGGAATAATTACATGCCAGTGTCAAACATATACCTGAAGGGGTTGCGTCGCTTTGATGAAAAATTACTTTCACACATGAAAACCAAATACCCGACGTGAAAAATATCTGATGATAAAGAACATATGACAACTATTTGATAAAATTTTGAACATGAGCATGTGTACCTGAATGCGATGTGAGAAAAATGCTCCTCTGGGGTCAAGTTCGGATGATGACCCGAGGAATGTGAATGTGTAGATGGTGGGATTAGGATCTTGTGGCTAAGAACAGATTGAAAAGTGGAGATTCTGGGCTCCTGTAACTGAGTGTGGAAGTTTGGGAAAAGGGATTATAAATCGCTGGTGGGCCCACAATGCCACCTCATTTGTACTCGTCGTTGTACCTGATTTGACAAGAGAATTCTGAGGAGATTTGGTGATTACAGGAGCGTGAGTCGACCAATCCAGGATTAGAGAGAGACATGTTAGTGGTATTATCCTCCCACATCATATGAAATTTGTATAATGTAGTTAGGGGGTGTATGGAAGGGCGTACATGGGTGGTTTTGTGTAGGGGCCCACCAGTGCGTAGGAGAAGGAGGAATACTCACATGCATATGCACAGTCATAATTTCATTTCCTGCGCATAGTGTGTGGTTGTGCTTAACACAGCCGTGCATGTGGGCACGGGGGAGGGAAAAACATGTGTGCATGAGATGATCGCTTGGTGAATTGACAGTTGCACACTGTGCGCAAATTTTTCTCAAACAACTGTGCACTGTGCACAATTGTTTCTCAGACAGTTGCGCATCAGTGTGTAGTTGTCTAGAGACACACATGTGTGCACCTATCTAGGTGACAGTTGCGCATGGGATGCACGACTGTTTTGCAGATAGTTGTGCATGAGTGTGAAGTTGTGAAAAGAACAGGCACGCACATGTGCGCACCTGTATGGGTGAAAGACGTGCACTGGAGGCAAGGCTAAGGGTTTGAATTTTTGGAATTGTTGATTATTTTTATGGATGATGAATGTTGACCAAGTGTTTTTGTGTGGATGCAGGTGATCAAAATACTCCAGACACTACGATGCCCGTGCACTGGAGAGAGAGGAACTGGGACTACCTACGAGAGGTAGTAAGACAACAGTCGGGTGTTCGAAGACACTTGGAAGCCTATGGGTTGCTTAAGTTCTTTGACTACCCTTTGATACGGTCACAGGATTTACTGCTCCAGTATTTGACAGTCATGTGGAGCACTGATATGTAATGTTTCATCTTCAAGGGACAAAAACTTGCATTCTTGGTTGTCAAGGATGTCTACTTTTTTACGGGGCTCCCATTCCGTGGGATGGCCCTTCCTACTGACCCCCAGCTGTTGGGGGATGAGCGAGTGGGTGACTTGGCGTGTCGCCACTGCTCGGGGATGAAACCAATGTCGGGTTTAGTCATCCACATTGAGGTGATCGATGATCTCCTGACAGAGTGCATCATCGCCATGGTAGTGAGGATCTACGGATCCTTGGGGACTCAGTGGATCACAGGAGGTCAGTTGAGGATTGTGGAGAGGGTCCTTGATGGGGACCATTTTTCCTAGGGTTTGATGCTACACACCATGATGATGGGGCAGGTTAACCTGTGTTGGACATCCGACTCTGGTGACTTCTCCTTTGGTTTGATTCTGGTGGCCTAGTTTCTAGAGAGGGTTTCCCTATTGCTCCCTAGGATTTTGTTGGAGCCTACGGGGCCGTGAAAGACGAGTCTGATGTGATGGGCACATGTGCCGGCTCGACACGGGGGTGGAGAGGGTGGCCATTAATTCACAACCATGGTGGCCCATGTGTGGCGATAGATGCCACATGTGATACTATGGTACCCATATGCTAGGATGGATTACCGGCATGACCCAGATATGATGTTGCCTCTTGGGGAGGACTGGGATGTTCGAGGTATGTATTTGTATTTATGTTTCATGATTTTTATAGTGTATAATTTGATTATATATGTATATATGGATGTCGACTCTACCTTTTGTGTTGTTTAGAAGATGTGGGACCCCAAGGCTGAGAGGCGGAGATGGTCAGGGAGTCGGCCTGTCGAGGACCAGTACGACCACTGTTAGTAGAGTCGAGGGCAGGACAGAGGTAGAGACGAGATGATGTTCGTGCTAGACTAGCTCTTGTGTCGCAGGAAGAGGCTGGAGCGATGGTATAATACCTGCACCATTGTTTTGAGCGATTGTTGCATAGTGTTCCCGAGGCCATGTGGGCCCATATCCAAGACGAGGAGGTCTTGGAGCAGTGTATGGGTGTATTGGCAGATTGGTGGACCCTGATCCACCGAGCATCTGTAGCAAGGACAGTGATGACTAGGCGATTTCCCCCTAAACCTGGAGGACCCCCATCTGGTGAGGCACCTCCAACTGATAGAGGACCTAGGGGGGGGAGCTCTAGGGGCACTATGAGTGTCAGGTTATGTATTTATAGGCTTGAGAGCCCATTTTGTACAGGGTAGTTGATACCCATTTTGTATAGGGTAGGGGGTACCCATTTTGTACCTATAGTGGTGAGGAGACTCACTGGCCTACGGGCAATGTATTTTTTATTTTTGTAAAGACTTGTGACACTATTGATGATATATATATATATATATATATATATATATATATATATATATATATATATATATNGGATCATGTATGTCTCCATGTGTTGATGTTTTTTATGTATGTCCTTTCTAGATGTTGTGACAGATGTATGATGTTGATGTATATGTGATGATGTTTTAATGTGATAAATGCCAATATTATACTAGGTTGGCCATTTTATCTGCTATTTGATTAAATTGTCTTGAAATATGTGTAAATGTGATTGAATCAAAGTTGTGAGATAATAGTCTAACTTGAAGGTATTTGTGAAAGAGGTAAGGATCACGAACATGATATATATTGTTGAGTTGTAGAATGACAAGTTGGGAATCTAAGAGAATGCTAAGGTGACGAATGTGGCGGTGACTGGCCTCAGCAAGGAGACCAATGACAATGACGTATTCATCTTTGTTGTTGGTGACAAAGCCCAAACATATGCCACTGGAGTGGAGCAGCACATGTGAGGGGGTATAGAGGGCCCAAGTGGCCGAAGCAAGATTTTGGGTCCAACGGCTTGCACCATCAGCGTAATCGATGTGGTAGGTTGATGGATGATGCATCTGTCAATAACACAGATGATAGATCAGACATGTCAAATGGTGGTGTAAAATAAGACTAAAAACTCTACAAATGTGTACAAAGAAAAACCTAAGGTAGAATGGCTATGCTTAGGCATAAAATTTCTTTAGGTACAACCCGTTGACGGATTCTTTGAGAGGGTAACCTTATGGAGAGGCTAGGATGTATGCCCCCTTAGTGAGGCAATGTTGGATGATGTAGGGTTTATGCCATAATGACTTGAATTTCCCATGGACGAGGGTATCGTAGGAGATATCGCAGTCCAAGACGAGATCTCCTTCGCTAAATGAGTGAAGGTTGACATGGCGTTTGAAGGTGGATTTGGATTTTTTTTTTAGTTTCCTCATTGTTCTATAATGAAGATCGACGATCTTCATCCAACGACTCCAAGGTCAGCGAACACTGCTCCATCGAAGAAGTGTTGAGTAATATCTCAATGGAATTGTGTAATGTGGGGATTTCACACTCGATAGGGAGGGTGGCTTCGATCCGATGGACGAGGTGGAACAGTGTAAAACCGGTGGCAGTTTTGCCTATCGTGCAATAAGCCAATAACGCGAAAAACAACATATGATGTCAGTTGGTCTTATGTTTGTTGACAGTACATTGTAGCATGGTTTTGAGGACTTTGTTGACAACCTCGACCTATCCATTGGACTGAGGGTATTATGGGGAGGTGGACTCATGAGAGAATCCCAAATTTGAGGAGAGTTCTGCAAAGATCTCATTCTCAAAGTGTTTACCATGATTAGACACTAACTGTAGTGGGACTCTGAATCAGGTAATGACATGGTTGAAGAAAAAATGCGTTGTTGTGTCAGTGGTATTGTTAAAAGTGGGCATGGCTTCGACCCATTTGGTAAAGTAATCTACTGCCACGACAATGTACGTGTGTCCATTACTAGATGGAGGATGGCAATTCATGAAGTATATGCCCCATTTGCAGAAGGTGCTGACGGTGATGACTAGATGTAGAAGAGATGGTGGCGCTCGTGCTTTGTTTGCATAAAGATGACATTTTTTGCATTGCTTGACTACGTGGATGCAGTCATGAAACAACGTGGGCCAGAAATAATTGACTCAAATGATTTTTTGGGTGGTGGACATACCCAATAGGTGACCACCGCAAGCGCCGCTATGGAAATCGTTCAAGACTCTATCAGCTTCATTAATGGTCAGACATCGATGAAGAATGGTGTCGACCCCACATCGATAGAGGATGTCTCCGATGAGGAGATATCGAGGGGCTTAATGGAAAATGAATAGATGATCATCTCGAGAGATATGAGACCCAAACTTCTTTGTTCGTAGGTAGACGAGGAGATCGATGTACCAAGGGTCATCGGAGGGGATGAATAAGAGGTGTTCGTTGGGAAAATATGTATTGATGGGGGAAGATGTGGAATCCGATGGAAAAGTCGTAATGAGTTTGGTGAGGACAAGCGCTTTCTTTCTTTTGGGAGTTGAGAACTCTAGGTCGTATTCCTGGAGGATAACAATCCATCGGGAAAATTTGCATTAAACTGTCGGGACTAAGCAAGTACTCCATGGGGTTAGAATCTGCTATGAATTTGGTAGTTTGAAGTAGGATATAATGGCGTAAATTTTGGACTGTGAGGACAACTGCTAGGGCACGTTTCTCATCATGTTTTTACTTCAAGGGTGGCCCTGAAATATTTTTACTGATGTAGTAAATGACATGTTCACTCCCATCATCTCCTAATTGGACGAGGACTCCTGCTGCTGAGACGACCGAGGCTGAAAAGTAGAGTATGTAATCATGATCATAGTTTGGAGGACTAATCAAAGGGGCATTGGATAAGGCATATTTTAAATCATGTTCTACACATATATTGTTGTGTTACATTCCTCTTCCCAAATAAACATAGGAACATATTGTTCATGTATCATATCCCTAGCATAATCGATGATGAATAGATTATTTCTCTTCACAACCCCATTCTATTGAGGTTGTATGAGACTGTCAAATCCCTCTCGAATATCCCTACCTCCTTATGGAAATCCTTGAATTCATTACAGGTGTACTCTCCCCCATTATCCGACCTCAATACCTTGATATTATTTCATTTTTGGTTATACACTTGAGCCTTGAACTCTTGAAATCGACTGAAGATATCATCCTTGATCTTCATAAAGAAGATCTAGGTTTTCCTGTAAAGTCATCAATGAATCTCACATATTATGATGCTCCATGCATTGATGCTACTGACATTTTCCCACTCACATATGAATGTATAATATCTAAGATCCCCTTGGACCTACTCTTACTTCTTGGAAAATCAACCTTGGAATTATTTCCAAGTGCACACCCTCTACACACTCCTTGCTACTCAATATTCAATTTTGGAAGACATGTAACAATCTCCCTTGGAATCGGTAATACCCTATAGTGGAAGTGTCCCAACATCCTATGCCATAGCTCACATAGGATGTCACTATTATGTACCAAATCCTTAATAGGCTTGCCCTACAACCTATATAAAGTCCCCTCTCTAACCCCAACAACCATTGTTGTGTCTGGGCTAGCTTTCTTTGGATGTATGAGTAATTTCCCTCTATGAAAATTAATGGAAAAACCCCTATCCTCCATAACTAATACTGAGAGAAAATATTTCTTCAGTCTTGGTACATAATCACATAATGGGCATCAACCGAACCTCCTGACTCAAGCTAGAACAAAATTATTCCCTCTCCCCTCACTACATACTTGGCATCATCACCAAGCTCCACGTGAAACCTTGAGTCCCTCTCCATCAGAATACTTAATAACTCCCATGCTTTTGTCATATGATGAGATTCACCATTATCTAAGTACCACTCACTCTTGGTAGTTGTGTTAGTACAAAGGCAAGAAACTAGTGAGAAATCATTCTCAAACTTCATTGCAAACTCATCTAGTTGTCTCTATTGATGTTGTTGTATGCATATTTCCTCTTCTCTTCTTATTCTCTAGCCAATTATATGCATAATGTCCATTATTATGAAATGAGAAGCACTTGATTTTACTCAAGTCCTTCTTATTCCTTGTATGTGATGTTCCTCCATCATTGTTACCCTTCTTGTTATAACTCTTTACTTTTCCCTTCCTTTTCTTACTAACAAGGGCCAATTTCTCATCACCACTTCCCTACTTGTTGCCTTTAGACTTCTCCTGAGTCTCTTCTTAGATGCAATCATCCCAAAGCCTCTGTCATTCTGGGAGTTTTTCCCAAGCGTGAAATCCCTTCACAAATGGTTCCCAAGACTTAGGAAAACCATCCAATGCCACATTAACAAGATCTATGTCATCCAATTTCTCCCTTATATATGCAAGTTATTCATGTACCTAAGTGATCCTCCTAAAGAAGATGGTAACATTTTCAAATGCACATATCTAAGTTTATTTATTAAGACCATCTTCCTATTCATGTTAGTGCTCTAGAATAATCCTACTAGGGCATCAAACATTTCCTTGGTTGTATTCTTCTTATATAAGTGAGGAATTAGATGATCCTTCACTAAATCCAAGATTCCCCACTTGGATTTAATATTTTTCTTCTGGTGAACTGCCAAATCTTGTGGATCTATCAATGGAACAACTACTTTTTCCAATAACTCCCAAAGGTCATATTCCTTCAAGGCCAAAGTAAATCTTGATTCCAAGATAGGCATTTGGATTCTCCATCCAATATATATTCAACTCTCAAACTTGTTGATACCATCTCTTAGACTTGATAAACTACCCTAGAAATAAATTGATGTTTAAATTTCCCCTATATTGACCTGTACGATATTATACATGTTGGTCACCATTGAAACCCACATATGTATGTGACTTTCCTTAAGTAAACCCATGTATGTGCATGTTTGTTCTTAATGTAACCTGCATACAGTTCTATACAACTTCAAATCATAGTTTTTCTTCTGTACAGTTGTTTCCCTAAAATTCAACCCTTGATTTCTAACACCTAATTATTGATCTACAAATATCTCCTTGTAGATATGATATATATCTTATCAACTGATGTGGATCTAATATTTGGATTCCTCTTAGAGCATAGGCTCTGATACCATGTTGAATTTTCTCTAATTCTGGCACCTAGGTATCTTGTTATCTAGTGATTTCCTTGTTGTAAATCAAATTAGTAGCTCACAAAACAAAATACACTTACTGGAATAATCAACTCAAATAAATATAGCAGAAGCAATAGTGGAAACCAAAATCTCATACACGATACAAAAAGATATTTTTCCCATCAACTAATCTTATCATTCAAATAAATTCAAATATTACAAGGGCTCCCTACTAGGAAAATTCCCCACGAAGAAATACATAAAATGTCATACAACCCCTGCAAACCATAGAAACTCCTGGTATGTTTTACGATCTAGAACTTTCACATTTCTCTAGATGTACGTGCCTTTCCTTAAGAAACCCGTGTATACATTCTTGTCTCCATTGAAACCCACATATAAGTGCATAAATATTGTATGGAAAACTTTATATGGCATGACCCTGCTATTATGGCTCCAATCTATTGAAACCCACTTGCAGCTACCTCTGTTATCTCTTCTCCCTGACTTGTACTAATCTCTAGATGGAAGTACTTCTCCACCTATCCAAGATATCCTTGAATCACAGTCCTTTGTGATTCAACCCTCTATGTATCAAAAGAGTATCAATTGTATCCAATTTATCTTCCTTCACCCTTGCCATGATTTTATAATATTGAGTTATTACCTAACACTAATCTCCAAAGTGATTGATGGTTGAGATTACTTATCACCTCACTTGAGATAAATGGCCAATATTTAGTTCACTGGTGATAATTTTAGCATTTCGTTAAATAAAACTCAACTAATTAATAAAATCACTTTACTTTAATAATTCCTTTAATTAAATTAAAGCATCAAGGTAGAAGGTTTTGGATGACTTCCACAGATCTAGACACTTAGATTTGTGTGGAAGTACATGTCTAATGCTACAAACATCAACAAAAGTTTGAGTTCATAAACATGGAGAGACAAATGGAACAAAATATGGAAAATATGGAATGAAATATGGAAAAATCACAAAATTCCATGTCATCCATGCTCTTACATACCCTAGATGAGAGGTTCCCTAAAGGTGATATTGGGACACAAGGAAACGTTGAAAATGGGGACAACAAAATTGTTGAACTTTAGTCACATTTGGGGAATATTTTAACAAATGTGGAGAAAACAAGGATTAAGTCCTAGAATCATGATTATTCATCACTACAAGATTTGCATCACCGGGAGTTCAACTCAGCACCGAGGAACTACTTAATTCCCAATATTGATATGAGGATGTTTAATGGTAACTATCCTATAACATGGATATTCCATATGGATCAAATCTTTGATCTACACCAAGTGCCCACTTTACAAAAGGTAACTCTTGCATCCTTATATTTAGAACCTAATCAATTTGTTTGGTACCAATGGATTTATAAACTAAAAAATTATTTTATTGTCTCTTGGTCCATTTTACAGATGAATTGATAGCACATTAGGGGGGTATTAAGATAAACATATTCTTTAGTCAATTGATAAATCTTCGGAGAAAAGGTCCAATTACAAAGCACATTCAACAATTCCAAAAACTAAGTCTCGGGGAAAATAACATTCCAAATGATATTTTTTTAGATCTCTTTATAGGCACTTTAAAGGATAGCATTCAACATGAGGTGCATCTCTTCAAACCTAAATCCCTAGAGCATGCTTTCAGTGTGGCCATGAAATTTTAAAGTAAAAATATGGCTACTAGAAGAGTGGACACAAAGAACTATAGAGATCACTATGTTTCCTATCCTAAGATCACTTAACCTACAAGGTTTACACCTCAACAAATGGATGAAATAAATAAAAAAAAATGTTTGAATTGCAATAACAAGTACATTAAGGGGAAAAAATGTGGTGAGAATAAATTATTCTACATAGACTATAAAGAGGAAGAATATCAAGAATTGGAACCATTGCAAGATTCAGAACTAAAAGAGACTAATCTAACCATATATTTCCATGCATTTGTTGGCATCATTACTCTGTAAACCTTCAATATAGAAGGCTACATCAAAAACAAAATGGTAATAGTGTTGATTGATTTTGGTATCACCCATAACTTCATTAATTGCAAATTAGAGAAACCTCTCAATTGCTTTATATATACATTTCTAAAGTTTCAAGAAGTGATTGTGAATGGAGGAACCATAAAATGTCCAAGGAAGTTCCATAGTATTAGGCTCACTATGGACAATTATTTATTGGATAGTCCCATGATTTCAATCCAAATGGGTGGTGTTGATGTTGTATTAGGGGTCGAGTGGTCACAATCATTAGGAACAATTGCTCTTAATTTTCAATAACTTTTCATGGGATTTTCCTCATAAGGAAAGGAAATTGAACTCAGAGGTATGCAAAGGAAAACCTCTAAAGTGATAAGCTCTAACAACATGACAAAATTACTCAAAAAGGGACACCATTTTGTAACTACACAATTATACTCACTAGATGTTCAAACATCTTGACCCTCTACTCTAGTGGATCTCCAAAACATTATAGACAATCATTCCAAGTTATTTGGAGAGATGCATAAGGGTCTTCCTCCTATTCAATATCATGACCATGCTAATAATTTATAAACAAGAATTGTATCACCTAACATTAGACCTTATAGTTAGACATATGCACAAAAGAGTGAGAGTGAGCATATGGTTCAAGAAATGTTAGAGACTAACATCATTCAACCTATCCAAAGTTTTTTCTCTTCACTAGTGGTGATGGTTCAAAAAAGGGAAGGTTCATGGTGTATGTGTCCATATTATAGATATCTCAACAAAATTACCATTAAATATAAGTTTCTTATTCATGTCATTGATGAATTACAAGGAGTAATTTTCTTTACCAAGTTGTATCTTCATTATGGATATCATCAAATCAGAATGAAGAAAGAATACATCCCAAAAACCCTAAGACCAAATGAAAGTAATTATGTGTTTTTGGTGATGCCATTTGGCCTTACTAATGCACCTTCAACATTTCAAAGCTTGATAAATTATATTTTAAAACCCTTCCTCAGAAAATTTGTGTTAGTATTTTTTGATGATATACTAATCTACAAAAAATATTGGGAAGAGAATGTACAACATGTTGACATGCTCTTGAAATTGTTAGAAGAACAACAACTATATGCAAAGCCTTCCAAGTGTGCCTTTGGGTTCAAGAAGTGGAATATTTGGTCCATATTGTATCTCATGAAGGTGTCAAAGTGGACCCTAAAAAAATTAAAACTATGATGGAATGGCCAATTCCCAAAATCTTGACAAATCTTAGAGGATCATTAGGATTGACAAGATATTACTACAAGTTTGTAAATAATTGTGGTCAAATAGAAAAACCACTAACAACATTATTATAAAAGAAGGAATTTTCTTAGACTCAAGAAGCAACCAAATATTTTGAAAAACTTAAGGATTCTATGTGTACAACTCA
The DNA here is from genome assembly GCA_009831015.1 of Picea engelmannii. Taxonomy (NCBI): domain Eukaryota; kingdom Viridiplantae; phylum Streptophyta; class Pinopsida; order Pinales; family Pinaceae; genus Picea; species Picea engelmannii. The sequence continues at coordinate 186,113 of ML796717.1, read as the reverse complement.
TGTCATGGCCATGCTTGACTTCAAAAAGGCCTTTATTAATGAGTGTGATGCCTCGAGGGCATGGAAATGGTGCAATATTAATGAAAGAAGGAAGACCTCTTCCTTTTGAGAGTGTCCAGATTAAATTAAAGAACTTACTCAAACTCATTTGTGAAAAGGAAATGTTGGCCATATTACATGCAGTTAAGAAATGACACCCTTACCTAATAGGAAAACACTTCAAGTTAAAAAAATCATGATACTTTCAAGTAATTATTGTAACAATGATTATCTTTAAAAGATAAACAAAATAGGGTTACAAAAATGTTATATTATGAATTTGAAATTATCTTCAAAACAAAAATGGTAGAAAATGTACTTTCAAGGAAAGAAGAAGACACATAGGGCTTATTATGTGTTATTTCCATTCTGCAATCAAATTGGGTGGAAGAATAAATGATATAAAGGAAGCAAAATCAGAAATTATGCAAGATCATTCAATGAATAAAAGAGGACCCAAGTACATTAGATAAATTTGTGTGGAAGAATCATTTACTATGGTATCAATATCGCCTTTATTTATGTAAGAGTTCCCAACTTAAACACGAGGTCCTTTTGGAATTTCATACTTCTCCTATAGGAGGACATTCATGGTTCGTGAAAACTTACCATAGGATCAAGAAGGATTTTTTATGGGGAGGTCTTAAAAGTTATTTTTTTAATTTTTTGGTTGAATCTATGGTCTATTAACAAAATACGGGAGAGACAATCAAGACCCCAGGTCTCTTACAACCATTATCCATACCAAGTCAACGTTGGGAAGAGATTTCAATGGACTTTATTATAGGTCTAGTAAAGTCTAAATGAAAGAATGTCATCATCGTATAAGTGGATCGACTCAGATAGTATGCCTATTTTTGTTCTCTTTTCATCATTTTAAAGCAAGTGCAATAGCCACAAAATTCATGGAAATAATTTAGAAGCCACATGGAACCCCCAAGATTATTGTAACTGATAGAGATCCAATTTTCACTAGAAATTTTTGCATTGAATTATTTTTTTGTTTATGTACTCAATTAGCTCATAGATTTTATTACCATCCTCAATCCAATGGGAAAACTGAGATTGTGAATAAATATCTAGAAGGGTACATTCATTTCTTTGCATATGATAAACATACATAATGGGTCAAGTGATTACACTTGGAAAAATGGTGGTACAACACATCCTTCCATACTTCACCAAAAAATTCCCCATTTATTTCACTTTAGGGATATCATCCTCCATCCATCACATCACCCTTGAGAGGGAAAGTGAAGGTTCAAGTAGTGGAGGACCACATATAGCACCTACAAGAGGTTTTCAAACTATTGAAGGACAACTTGGTTACAAAACAAAATAGGATAAAACAAAAATCATATCAACATCGCAGTGAAAGGGAATTTGAAATGGGGGATTGGGTATTTATGAGGCTAAAACCATACAAACAAATGACCCTCAAGCAACAAAAGAAGGACAATACATTAGCACCAAAATACCATGGTCCCTATATGATGTTGCAGAGGATTGAAAGTGTGGCTTGCAAATTGGAGTTGCCTCCATATTCATGGGTACATACAATCTTCGATGTTTCTTGCTTTAAGAAGGTTATCAGTGACAATATTCCAATTCACACTATTTTACCAAATATTAATTAAGAAGGGAAAATCATACTAGAAATAAAAACAATCATTGAAACAAGGATCAAGAATCTACGAAATCAAGTAATTATTGAATATCTCATCAAGTGGAAGAACCTACTAGTATAAGAGGCAACATGAAAAGATGAATTATTCATCCATAAAATGCCACAGCTAATAAAGTGTTGAGGGTAACAGTTGTTTGAAGGGGAGGGGCATGTTAAGCCCTAGATATTGATTTATTACATTTCTATTTTTATATTAGTGTGGTCGGATAGACTCTTTTATTGTAATTGTACCCTTTATATCCTATATATAACAAGGAGACATAGTTTTATAAATCATCTCATCTTGTACATTTGTTTTATTTTAAAAGGTGGTCTCCCCCTCAATGAAGCTTATCATTCATTCTTCTATCTAATTCTCAAGGCGTGGAGTTACTTCTCTTTCTATTTTCAACCTATTTGGGTGTTTTTTGCCTAACACGTGGTTTGTATGGTGAGGTGAAAATAGTATCCTACTATGTGGTACCTCAATCCTATTGGAAATAAATACCAAAGGGGGGAATGTAGGGTTCCTATAGGGTTTTCACACTCACTATAATGCCCAAGAAACCCTATATGGGGAAGCATCCATCTAAAGTTTCTCTGTTGTGATGTATAATTGATCTTCTAGCCTTGAGAAGAGAATTAGCGTTGACTTTTGTGAGTCAAATTTGGAAAATATCCTCTTCAAGACAACTTTATTAAGAGGAGAAGCCTCAAACTTAGATCAAGTTGATAAATCTATTTTCTTAAAACTTTCAATGAGAATCAAAATTGTAAAGATCATTTTTCTTACCTTTATTGGGAGGATAATATTTAGACTTAGATAAAGATATAAAAACTCCCTTCCTAAATGTTACATTAGAACCAAAATTACTATATAATTATTTTCTTGTAGAGTTTAAGATAGATAACATTAATAATATTTTTTAGGAAAGATGAGGATCATCAATAAGTCAAATTTAATATGGTTCCTTTCCTAAATGAAATGTTGTTTGTGAGGACAAGAGCATGATATTATTATTTATAAAGAGTGTCTAAAAAATGGATCATAAGTAATATATAATTTAGAAAATATAGTGTTACTTTAATGATACTTTCATTAAGAATCATACTATCTTTTGGAGATAAAATTTAGCCTTTAAGAAAGTCAAATATATCTAGGGTAAAATGCTAGTTTTGAGGCTCCATGAGCTTTCTCAAAGGTATATTTGGCATTGGGAATTTATATATAGAATTTGAAGAAAATATTTCTAATTTGGACATGGTCTTCAAGCATAAAAGGATGAGGGAGAAAGGGGCATGGGGGCTTCACCTTGTTGACCAATATATTATCATGTTCATTCATAAAGGGGGTTTTTAAATTATTAAAAATAGAGTCATCATATTGTAGGTATTGGGGGATATAAAAAGGGGTATTGGAAAAAATAGTGGATATATAGTAAAATAGGGGTTCTTTTACTTGAAATATGTATTGGGAGGGGGGGTCAACAAAAGGATTTTAAGAGGCATTTATCAATATCTAGTGAATCTAGAAGTATTCTTTAATATCCCATGAACGTAGGTGCTATGTCACATGTTCACTAAGTCACTACTACATATGGGTTCAAAATTCGACAAAAACTTATGATGATAAGGATAAAATCAATCATGTCATCGCAAATTATTAAAATTTTAATTTTTTGACTTTCAATGAACATTTATCCCTCGGGATATTTTGGCAAACCTAGAGGATAGTTCGTCAATATATAGAGAAACCTTGAGGATTCCAACTAACCATTTGAAAATAATTTAATAGTCACTTACTTCACTGACTTGGTCAAATTTGACATAGTCAACTTTCATCGAAAGATCAACAGAAGTTAATGTTTTCAATAATTTTGATGTAGGTGCGACGGTTATAAAATATTTTTATGCTCACTCTTTGTTGCATGATTTATTAGTATTTTTTTTATATGCTAGTTTCCTCAAATCGAATTCTCAATCTGCATAGCTTTGATTTTGTACTTTGAAGGTTACAAATTTTTAATATTATATTGTCTCTTTTTTAAATAACCATATTGGATCCCTAACCCTTAGACTCTCTTTCATTTGGGGACACAAATATTTTCCCTAGGAAATAGGTATTAACATGTCTATTCAATTCCATTTAATTACTATACAATTTGTCATGGTGTAGTTCTCTTTTATTGTTTGATTTTATTATCTGCTTATAGTCAAGCTTTGGAACTTATGTGGTAAAAATGTTTGGTTTTGATTTGTTGATTACAATTATAAACCTTTAATAAATCTATGATGAAATGGATTAATTCTCTAGTACATATGGGGTCAATATAATTCGATGATATTTGTATCGTAAGAATATATAATTTGTATATTAATGTACTTATATTGATTTAGTGGATTTTGTTGTAAATATAGGAAATCCCAATGCCAACACCTGAACAGAGTCAAAGGACGATTGCTAGGTTAATGGTTGCATGGGAGGCACTAGTCGGTACTGATGGGAAATGTTATTACCCTTGCAATCAAATCACGGGCTTGAAAAGATGAAAACTTGTAAGGAAAACAATTGAAAGACATTTTTTTACGTATGGGCATTGTAAAGGGGGGCATACATTTCGTCCCATGGTAAGTTATTCATTATATATTTATTTGTATTGATTTTTTTTATTAAATTTTATTTTGTTTTAAATTTTTTGTATCCACTAATGTTATTGATTGTCTGTAATTGTAAAGATAAATCCTCCCAGGTGTTTGTCATCGGATAAACATCTACCAAGTAGTAGTAGAAATACTATTGTAGAAGATGTGGAAGACGGTATGAATATTGAATATCATGTCAATCCTATGGAAGAAGATGACACCAATAATATTTTTGAGTTGGATGATGGGACAAATAGATTGATCCAGGACATCTTTGCTCTTATAGATGAGGAAAACGATGATTATATTTATGATGTACCTCTACTTGATAAGGAAGAACAACCCCTTTATGAAGGCTCAAGAACAAATATTATCTCTGCTATAATTTTGTTGGTGAACTTGAAGGCATTGAATGGTTTGTCAAACACTTGTCTCACACATACCAAGGTACGTAATATAATTTGTCACATATTATACGTAAAGGTCGACTTTATTTTTCTCTATTTTTAGTGTCAATTAATGAGTAAATTAAGGATGCAATATATTTTATTAATATTATTTACATTAACTAGTTTTTTTTTTTATGTTGTAGATTGTTAGGTGAATTTTTCTTACCACCATCAAATAATTTACCTCGCACATACTAAGAGATGTGTGTCATTATGAAATATATTGGAATGGAGTATCAGGCTATTGATGCATGTCTGAATGATCATATTAGATATTATGGAAAATATGCATTAGAAATTAAATGCATGCAATGTCAAATCAGTAGATATCGAGCCGATTAAGTAACAAAAAAGGTGCCTCACAAGGTTATTCGTCATATACGGATAATTCCATGTTTGCAATGTTTTTTTAGGTGCCAAAGCATTACACACTTTATGGATCATCATGCATGGCACGGAAGTGAAGATGGTGTTCTTTGAATTCCTATAGATGGTTCTGCATTTAGGAACATCGAAGAAAGATGGCCAATTTTTAAAGAAGAACCTTGTAATGCTATGATTTAATTGGTAGCTGATGGTGTCAATCCATTTCGTGAGATCAGTTCTATTTACTCAGTGTGGCCTATTTTTGATATAAAAAATAACCTTCCTCCTTGGATCTCAATAAAGAGGGATCACACAATGTTGGCAATGATTGTTCCAGGTATTTGTTTACAAAATTGGTTTGAACATTGTTTTTCATTTTTCTTATTCGTTGCATAATTACTTATATATATACAAGGTAGTAATTATGTGTACTTTCACCCAATTAGGTAAGTACCAAGTGAAAGATATGAATGTATATATTGATCCTCTTTTCGATGAGCTACTAAATTTATTGGATGGAATCACTATGTATGACATCTCTAGACCAATGAGGCAAAGGAAATTTTAATTACATGGAATACTTACATGGACAATTAATGATGCCCCAGGGATAACACATTTTTGTGGTATGTAACATACTAATGGAATTTAATAGTATATATAATTTTATGAAAATATGATGCATGCTTCTTAAATATCAATTCCTCGTTATATAAATAATACTAACATTAATCCATATAATCTTGCAGGTATTCAAACAAAGGGTAAATTTGTATGTCCAGTTTGTGGTCCTAGGATGAAATCGTGTCGTTCATGAATTATCGGAAAGGAGGTATTTGATGAGTATAGGCACTTCCTCCCTAAGAACCATAGGTATTGAACTACATAAAAAAATATTTTCAATTTGAAAGAAGAGACTGGAATAAAACCACGAAGAATGACACCTCACCTATGGAAGTTTGAATATAATAGATTAAATCGTCAAGGTAAGCATTTAGTTTATGTGTCTGCATATATATCAATGTTTTACTATTTTAATTTCTTTCAAATTTTTTTTATTGTATGTAACAATTGTTGTTGTAATCTCATTAATTGTTTTTCATAAATGTTGTCAAGGAATTAATGGGATTCCATGAAGAATGAAAAGTTACCCTATACAATTCAATAGGTTTCCCTACTATGAGCACATACAAATAGCTCATTTGTTTGATACAATGCATATCGGGAAGAATGTAACATAAACATTGTGGAGAATTGTAGATGGAAGGAGTGACAAAGAAAAAATTGTCAAACTTTGTGTTGATATTCAAGAAGCCAATCATGCACTGCAAATTGTGATTTAGTCAAATAGCAATGGAGTACATCGAAATAGTATTTCATGGTTATTTACAGAGTAGGAAAGAAATGTTGTAAAAAATGTCATTCAGAAAATTAAATTTCCCACGAGATTTGCTTCAAACATAAAGAATATCTTAACGAAGAAAGGTGAATTTGGTGGGGTGAAAACTCATGATTGGCATACCTTCATTAAGGTAATTATTTTGGATGTAGATTTATATTTGGTAAATATACGACTTTTTAGTATTATAATATGGTTT
>ML796717.1:146852-174352 GCA_009831015.1 Picea engelmannii | reverse complement strand
ATGATCCTCTCGCCATTTCGCTGCTCGTGGAGTTGAATGGCTTCCTCTTCCAACCTCCGATGCCCGAGTACCCGCTGTGGGTAATCTCGTGACACGCGTCCGTTCCCAACGAACGGTCCAAATTCTCGTCGAGATTTCTCCCCTACTGTTCACGAATGCTTAACCTCCATGCAACTTCCTGCAGATCCATCGACTGTCGGGTATCTACCCCAGATCTGACGACCCAAATCTGTTCTCCTTGTGTGCTCTCCTCCGGCTGCTCCTTGGACTTGAAAACCAACGGTCCAGATTCTATCGGCTAATCCAATGGCCGATGTTGCTCCTCCCGAGCTTTGGCGCTCTTTCTTCCTATACTTGGAAGAAATTAGAATTTCCAAAGGCCTCGACCTCTGTCAGTTCCTTTACGATCTCCACAACCACGAGCCTCGCCACGCATATACAACGTTGCCCTTCCTGAGCTTCTCCTCCTTCCGAACCTCTAAGGATTCTTTTGGCTCTTGTGTCTCTGCAGAGTCTTCCCGTATTAAAGTGCTATCTCTTCTGAGCTTTCACAACCACTCAGACCCCTTGGGGAATTTTTGTTCTTCTTCTCCCTCAGATGGAGAATGAAACGGATACCTTCCTGGTTATCCTTTTGCTCAAGTGACCCTCTCGCTGAGTCCTTATGGGTGTTCAACAACCCAGCCAAAGTCCCTTAGTGGACTCTTCCTTCAGATGAAAGAACTCAAAGAGTTCTTTGTTTTCCTATGCCTTCATGCACACTTTCTCGATGCCCTCCTGGCGAAGTATCTCTTCCACAGAACGTTCAGTAGTTCTGGGTTCCTTCTGTGCACCCTTTGCACTTTCTCAATTCCCTCCTAGCAGAGCTCTCAGAATCCTCAGTTATTTTGGTCTTCTCCGAACTCTCAGTAGAGTTCCTTCCTCTTGCACCTCGTGCTTACGCTCAATGCCCACCTGGCAGAGCTCCTACAGAATCCTCAGTGATTCTGTCTGCAACTGTGTCTCAGATACACAGCCTTGCCTCCTGATGTGTTCAGCAACCTCACAGGTCTTCCTTCTCCTGAGTTGTTGACTTTGGTCCTGTGCCTCAGCACGTCTTTGTCTGACTCCACAGAGTTCAGAAGTGCATCCTCTGTGCACGGCTCTCAGAACCCGCAGCGTTCTGTCACACCCTCCTGGTATGAAGCCTCAAAGACCTTCAACCTGAAATCAAACACTCTCCTGCAAAATGCCAACATACATCTACAACATACAGTGGAACACACACACAGACACCCATATAACATAGAATGACATGCAGGAAAAACTGCTTCTGATTATATTAATATGGCAAATGCCTGTATTTTACAAATAGTGTTCCTGAGCTCTCTTTGACTCTTCTCTCCTACAACTTCATCTATCTCTTCTAACTCAAAATGAGATCTAAAATCTCTTTTACCTGAGGGGCTCATCGAGTGCCTCCCTCCAGGTTCACCTACTCTAATAAATTACATTCAATGGCTGTCTAGTCCAGTGCCTGGATCTAGATCTCAGCCGATCTAGCATTAAAGTCGATCCTATCTACAGCCTACACAAAGGCACGGCGTCCATGGCTCACCAGCCTAAGCATTTAATTACATTGAATTTCAAATTTCAAATGAGGCTGCGCCTCTCTTAAATGCGCGATTTGAATTCACAGACATGGTTGGCTGGCTGGCTGACTGACATGGAGCGATGCTCCTGCATCATACTCCACAGCTGCAAAAATCATGAGCTCCTGCTCATGCACTTCCCCTCTAAGCTGTTGGAAATCCTCCTGGATCCCAAACCAATCTCTGGAGCTTCTCATTTGCTCCATTCTGCTGCTGCTGCTACTTCTGTGCTGCTGCTGCGGCTACTTCCTTTCTGCCTAGCTTCTCCTCACTGGCAGTTTTTGCTGACTCTACCATCAGCCTTCTGATGTCCTCTATCACCTCATCCAGCTGCTCCAGTGGTAGGTCCTGTTGTTGCAGTCTACTCAGCTGCAAAAATTTTTGGCCATTTGGCAGATCATCATGATCATGATCTCCCATGCCATCTTCTTCATCTTCATCTTCATCTTCATCTTCATTTGTGGCCTCAAGTTGCCACTCTGCTGCAGACTTCAGTTCTGCAGTCTCTTCTTGACTGACCTGCTGCTCAGTCATTCTCTTCTCTGACAGCTCAAATTCTGCCAGTTCTCTTGCCAGCCCTGGATTGTTCAGCCAATCCTCTAGCATTTCTAGTTCCATCTCCCATGGAGTGATAAATTTACCTGCCTACTCCTTGGCTTCCTTTGCTGCTAGCTCCAATGCTACAGCGCTCTCAGCTTGCTGGCTGAAATCATTGAGCCATTCCTCGGAATGCTCATTCTTTTTCCCTTCATCCACTTGGGAAGTCTCAAATGTCTTCTCCAATTTCCTTTTAACAGTCATCTTCGACTGTGACTGTTCTGCTGTTGCACCATCTGCAACACAAATTTCTGCCTCCTTCTGGGCACATGGTAGGAATACTCCAATTCCCCCAATCATCAGAATATAATTCTGATCTTCCTCCTCTTCTGTCAGCTACACCTGTTGATCCAAATTCGTCTCTGGATTTATGAGACCTTCAAATAGTCTCATCTGCTCATCCCTGCCCACCTGGCAATATGGGATATCTCTGCTGCCCTCCTGACAGACTATGAGATCAACCGATCCCATCTTCATCAGCACTCCTTGCTGACTTGAACTCTCCTCCGAGTCCATGAGACTTTCAGACAGTCTCGAATGTTCATCTCTTCCCACTTGGCAGTCTGAGATGCTTTCACTGCTCTCCTGGCAGTCTTTGAGATCCCTCAGCGGTCTCCTTTCATCATTTCCCAGCTGACAATGTGAAATCCCCTGGTTGTCCTCCTAACAGTCCTTGAGATCACCAGCTGATCTCAACTCGTTGCCCCCCTGGAAAACTGGAACTTCTACTTCTCTACCCACCTGGCAGTGCTTGAGATCCTCAGATGATCCCAATTCAAATTCTTCATCATCCCAATCATCGAGACCTCTCCTAGTCTCTGGTTTACATACCTCAACCATTTTTTCCTCTGTGGCCTTGTGTTTTTCAGCATACCTCAACCATCTCTTTAACAGCCTGCGCTGTCTCATGACCATCAACTCCTTGACTGGCCATTTTGTTGTTTCCTCCTTCATAGGCAATTCACACATCCGTCTCCTCCTCCTATCCTGCCGCATCCGCAGTTCAAACTTATCTATGTCTGCCTTTAATTCATAGAGGTCTTTATCAAATTCTCTATCCATTTCTACAAGTTTTTCTGCCTTGCTTTTCTTCCCAGCACGCCTATGACCTTCAGTAGCCATCTTGTTGTCTCTGTCTACCTCCCTGGCAGATATGTTGTTGTCACTCTGCATTTTGAGTGTGTCCAGCTTCATCCTACAGTCCTGCTGACTGTTTCTTTGATTGTTGCCTACCTGCGAACAATCGTCACAGAGTCCTCAACAACTCTGTCTTCCTTTTGTTTTCCTCTTGATTCACCTGGAATGTACAGATGAAGTTCCCGCTCTGATACCACCTGATGTGAATATAGAGTGCTTCTCTTTTCTCCTCGCTTCCTCTTGCCTGAAGTATACAGACAAGAATCTGTACTCTGATACCACTTGATGCAGGCGAGATTGTTCCTCAACTCACCCGCTCTCAGGATCGTTCCAATCCCTTTTTCTGCTGAGCCGAAGCAGCTCTTTAGATTCCCAAGTGGAATCCTTGATGAAAATCCGACCCGGTCCATAGGTCCTTTCTTTTCCTCCTTCTTGGCCCCTTACTTAGCCATGGTTATCCCCGACTCACTATCGGGTTTTCGGGATTTCGGCGTTTCCGCTGTCGAGAGTCACTGTACTCTCCAACTCCTGACCTCTGATTCTCCGATGAGCTCTCAGATCCTACGCGCTAGCCCTCCTGACCACTGCCCGCGTCTGTGGCCTTACCTCCTTCGCGACTTCGCAACCTCGCGATATCAAACCCTTTATTTTCCGACTCTCGACACCCAATGTGCCGAAGTGCCGATGCGCACATGAGTTGACTATTCAATGGACCCTTATTTCGCCAAGACTCCGGGCCTCGCAGGATCATGAGTCCTGACGCCAATATTTCAGGACTTCTCGCAGCGAGATCCCAAGGGCTTCGTGCCACCTGCACTCCACTCGTCGGTTTTGCTATGGTCCACACTATCCTCCAGCTGTCAGGGTATCGCCTTCTCGCAACCTCGCGATCCCTGTGGCCAAATTCTCGAACCTTTTCTTGCGAGGTCTCGATACACGATCCCTCGCACAGATCCAACGGTCCTCTTACGATCCGGATCCAACGGCTATCTCCTTCTTGTGCCTCGCGTCCTCGTGACTTTGAATACCCAAAGTTTGGGCTCTCACCCTACGAACTCCCGAGTTCACGAGATCTCTCGATCTCTAGCCACCTATCCTCCTCAGATGGACGGCTCAATTCTTCTCACCACTTCGCCGCCTCGCGTCCTCTCGCCTCGCGACTCTAAACAACCAATATTTGGTCTTTCACTCAGCGAACTCCTGAGTTCGCGAGATTTCTCCGATCTCTGCCACCTGTCCTCCTCAGATGGACACTCCTGATCCTCTCTCCACTTCATCGCTTCACGACCTCGCGCCTCGTGACTTTTAACACCAAATCCTCGGCTCTTCCACTCATGAGCTCTGAGTTCGCGAGATCTCTCCGATCTCTTCCACCTTTCCTCCTCAGATGGACGGCTACGATATTCTCGCTGCTTCACCGCCTCGCGTCCTCGCACCTCGCGGCTTTGAACACCCAATACTTGGGCCTTTACCCTGCGAACTCCCGAGTTCATGATATCTCTTCGATCTCTGTCACATGTCCTCCTCAGATGGACAGCTACGATCCTCTCGCCATTTCGCTGCTTGTGGAGTTGAATGGCTTCCTCTTCCAACCTCCGATTCCCGAGTACCCGCTGTGGGTAATCTCGTGACATGCGTCCGTTCCCAACAAACGGTCCAGATTCTTGTCGGGATTTCTCCCCTGCTGTTCACGAAGGTTTAACCTCCGTGCAACTTCTTGCAGATCCGTCGACTTTCGGGTATCTACCCTAGATCTGACGACCCAGATATGTTCTCCTTGTGTGCTCTCCTCCGGCTGCTCCTTGGACTTGAAAACCAACGGTACAAATTCTATTGGCTAATCCAACGGCCGATGTTGCTCCTCCCGAGATTTGGCGCTCTTTCTTCCTATACTTGGAAGAAATTCGAATTTCCAAAAGCCTCGACCTATGTCAGTTCCTCTGCGAGCTCCACAACCACGAGCCTTGCCACGAGTATACAACGCTACCCTTCCTGAGCTTCTCCTCCTTCCGAACCTCTAAGGATTCTTTTGGCTCTTGCGTCTCTACAGAGTCTTCCCGTATTAAAGTGCTATCTCTTCTGAGCTTTCACAACCACTCAGACCCCTTGGGGAATTTTTGTTCTTCTTCTCCCTCAGATGGAGAACGAAACGGATACCTTCCTGGTTATCCTTCTGCTCAAGCGACCCTCTCGCTGAGTCCTTATGGGTGTTCAGCAACCCATCCAAAGTCCCTCAGTGGACTCTTCCTTCAGATGACAGAACTCAAAGAGTTCTCTGTTTTCCTGTGCATGCCTGCACACTTTCTCAACGCCCTCCTGGCGGAGTATCTCTTCCATAGAACGTTCAGTAGTTTTGGGTTCCTTCTGTGTGCCCTTTGCACCTGCTCAATTCCCTCCTGGCAGAGCTCTCAGAATCCTCAGTGATTCTGGTCTTCTCTGAACTCTCAACAGAGTTCCTTCCTCTTGCACCTCGTGCTTACGCTCAATGCCCACCTGGCAGAGCTCCTACAGAATCCTCAGTGATTATGTCTACAACTATGTCTCAGATACACAGCCTTGCCTCCTGAGGTGTTCATCAACCTCACAGGTCTTCCTTCTCCTGAGTTGTTGACTTCGGTCCTGTGCCTCAGCATGTCTTTGTCTGACTCCGCAGAGTTCAGAAGTGCATCCTCTGTGCACGGCTCTCAAAACCCGCAGCGTTATGTCACACCCTCCTGGTATGAAGCCTCAAATACCTTCAACCTGAAATCAAACACTCTCCTGCAAAATGCCAACATACATCTACAACATACAGTGGAACACACACACAGACACCCATATAACACAGAATGACATGCAGGAAAAACTGCTTCTGATTATATTAAAATGGCAAATGCCTGTATTTTACAAATAGTGTTCATGAGCTCTCTTTGACTCTTCTCTCCTACAACTTCATCTATCTCTTCTAACTCAAAATGAGAGCTAAAATCTCTTTTACCTGAGGGGCTCATCGAGTGCCTCCCTCCAGGTTCACCTACTCTAATAAATTACATTCAATGGTTGTCTAGTCCAGCGCCTGGATCTAGATCTCAGCCGATCTAGCATTAAAGTCGATCCTATCTACAGCCTGCACAAAGGCACGGCTTTCATGGCTCACCAGCCTAAGAATTTAATTACATTGAATTTCAAATTTCAAATGAGGTTGTGCCTCTCTTAAATGCGCGATTTGAATTCACGGACGTGGCTGGCTGGTTGGCTGGCTGACATGGAGCGATGCTCCTGCATCACAAATCTACACTTTAGTGTAAATAGATTCATCATCTACAACAACAAGTTCCAAGTGAGTTATATTCCTTATTCCATTTCCACTTATAACATTATGGATTCTATCTCACTAAAGGAATTTTTGATTAATTAACCATAGTGAGTTGCTCCAATTTCCTTTTCTAATTTGCTGGTAAAACTTAACTGATCTACCAATATAATCACCTATAGCCCTAGGATGTCATTCAAAACAAAATCATAAGATCATAAAACCATGGATTGGAGACCAATATGCATCCCTGATATATTTTTGGAACTAAAAATGACCACCATATACCACTCATGGGGAAAATATTAGAGCGTATTATATGGTGATATGATCCTTTAGGAAGGTTGTAATTTTTTATTTGTTGGTATCAAAGAAATAATGAGAAAGGTTAAGGAAATTTTGAAAATTTTGTATCTGATAGATTTTGGATTATAGTGATATATGCCCAGAAGTGAGTCTAGGGTGTGTTACACTCTTTGATTTCAATTTTTATCCTAGGCATCTCTGATATTAAAGATTCTAGAGTTTGTTTATCACCAAAATTGTTCATAAATGTTGTTTCAAAGTCATTCCAACTAGTAATAGATCCCATTTGCAAATTAAAGTGTGAAGTAAAAGCCTTGTTTTTTAAAGTATATGGAAACAAGCAATAGACCACATATTCACATTGCACATTCATTAATCTAATAGCTATCATAAATTTGTTAATGTGAAATTTTAGTGGGCCGAATTTTTTTAGGTCGAATTTTGACAACAAATTGTCTACATACTTCGGCAAGTCATGAAGTTGATCCAAAAAGGACAAACAATTTTGTGTTAGGCAAGAAAGTTGGCTAATATTTCCATTCATAAGGAAATAGGAAAAACAATGTGCACTCTGATGTAGATTGAAACTCAAATTTTGAGTCTGAAGAGCTTGTGGAAGGAGTAGGACCATGGGTAAGGGGGATTTCATCCAAGGTTTCAAATATTTACTCAAGGGTGTAGGTCCTTGCAACTTTCAAGCATTGACAACACATTTCTTAATTTCTTATAGGAGCTTCTATTGATTTCAACTCTTCATTTACTTTGAAATCCCTCATTCAAAATTCTAAGGTGGTGGTGCTTATTTTGAAAGTGTAGGGGTCTTTAAATAAGCAAGGGAAGCCATTGTGATACTTTTACATTCAAGTGTGGGAGATTAATTATTTATTAACTCAAACATATCTCAATTATAATTAATCTTTTAATTCAAATGATCTAGAAATATATTACTTTTAAATCAAAAAATTACATAATAGGATAACATAAATGCAATGTTTGAATGTTTGCATGATCTCATTAAATGATAGAATTCCTTTGAGGGTTATAATTTTTTGAGATGAAGATTAGCGGTGTAATATTCTAGATATAAAAATGTATGCAGAACAAAAATAAATAGTTAGAAATGGAAGATGAACAACAATATAATCATAACAACACCACAATAATACCAAAACGATACCAAAATAACACCAGAAAGAGCACTTTGATTAATGAGAGAAATGTTCACTTGCCTCTTCGAGGGGGAAACCTCTAGCATAGCAGAGCTCTATTACAATAATATCCAAGAAAAAAGTTATCATACCGTCGACTCCTATTTATACTAAATCTGTCTATCAAAAGAACAATCTAGAGGAAGATCCTTCTAGAAGCGGAAGCTTCTATTAGATCTTCTTACATTGGACTTATTATTCCTTATTGCTAGGCCTTATTAATATTGACCTTTATTACATGGAAATAATTTATTCTACCTACGTGAGGGGTTAGTTCCCTAACATGTTCTCCCCCTTAAAAACAACCTTGTCCTCAAGGCTTGGGATGAGGAAATTGTTGCAGAATAATAGTTGGTTCCCAAGTGGCATCTGTTGGAGTTGTATCTTTCCACTGGACTAACACTTCCTTGATGGTTCACTGACGTAGACGATGCTCACGCTGGTCCAAAACTGCTTGTGGCTATAGCCAAATGGAGCCTTCTTCGTCCAACTTGGGAAGGTTGGTTTGACTTTGGCACATAGTTCCAATCACCTTCTTTAAGCAGGAAACATGAAAAATAGGATGGAGCTTAAAATGACTGGGAAAAGCTAACTGATAGGCCACTTGTTCCACCCGCTTGAGAATGGTATAAGGACCATAAAATTTGGGCGTAAGTTTCTGACAATGGTCAGCCTTGAGGGAATTTTTCTTGTAAGGTTGCAGTCGAAGAAACACCCGATCCCATTCTACAAATTGACATTCAGAGTGACCTTGATCTGCTTGTTGCTTCATGTGATTATGGGCCATGAACAAATTCTCTTTGAGGGTACGAAGAATATCCTCTTGAACTGTAAGCATTTGGTCAACTGCCTAGACCTTCAAGACACCTGGAAAATATGAGAGAACTGAAGGTGGTTTTTGTCCATATACCACTTCAAAAGGATTCATGTGGGTAGTTGTATGGTAAGAAGTGTTGTACCACAATTCAGCTAGTGGTAACCATTGAGCCCATTGATTTTTCCTTTCCAATGCAAAACACCTCAAATATGTTTCCAAACACTTGTTGACGACTTCAGTTTAAACATCAGTCTAGGGATGATAAGATGTGTTGAGATTCAATTGGGTGCCTTGGAGCTTGAATAGTTCTTGCCAAAAATTGTTGGTGAAAGTTAGGTCACGATAAAAAACAATAGAATGCGACATGCCATGAAGCTTGAAGACCTGATCCATGAAAATTTGAACCACAGTGGATGTTGTAAATGGGTGTTGAAGAGAACATAAATGAGCATACTTGGAAATACGATCAACTACCACCATGATGACTGATTTATTGCCCGATTTAGGTAAGCCTACAATAAAATCCATAGAGATATCCCGCCAAATAGTAGGTGGAATCGGAAGTGGTTGTAGTGTGCCAGGAGATTTGACTGTTTCTCCCTTGTTGTGTTGAAACACATCACATTCAGCCACAAAATTGTGAACGTCTTGTTTCATACCATCCCATAAAAAATAACATTTGAAACTATCATAGGTTTTGGTAAACCATGAATGCTCAGTTGTGGGTGTAGCATGAAGCTCAGAAAGTACTGTGGATTTAAGTTTTGACTGTGTACTTAAATACAATCGTCCTTTGTATTGAAGCTCATCATTGAGTCAAGATTACCTTGGGGATACTGGAGAATTGGACTGCAATTATTGTATCAGAAGCGAACTTTTGGGATCTTGTAGCCATTCCTGGCAAACATCTTGGAGCCAATATGGTACAATGAAGGAGAGAGAGAAAAGGGACCCTTCATCTTCATATTTTCTAGAAAGTGCATCAGCAACCACATTGTCTTTTCCTTTCTTGTAAATGATCTCATAATCATATCCAAAGAGCTTAGTCACCCACTTTTGTTTCTCGGGGGAGGAAAGGTATTGTTCCAGAAAATGTTTGAGATTTTGATGATCTGTCTTAATTTGGAAGTGTATCCCCAATAGATAAGGGTGCCAAAGAGCCATGGCATGCATAATAGCCAACATTTCTTTTTCATAGATTTATTTTCCCAAATTTCGCTCTGACAGTTGTTTTCTAGTAAAGGCCAAAGGTCGACCCTCTTGCATAAGGACGACGCCAATTCCTTTCCCGAAAGCATCACATTCTAGGACAAAGGTCTTTGTGAAATCAGGAAGGGACAGGACTGGAGTGGTGCACATGGTCATCTTCAAGGTTTGAAAATCCTAAGTAGCTTCTAGATTCCAAGTGAAAGAATTATTTTTAAGGAGAGCAGTGAGAGGTGCCGCAATCTTTCCATAATTCTTAACAAACTTGCGATAATAACCTGTTAAAACCAGAAATCCACACAAGCTTATGAGAGTCTTTGGGTGAGACCAATCTTGCATAGATTCAATCTTTTTAAGATCCACCCTGACACCAACCTTGCCAACAAGATGACCCAAGTACTCGACTTATGAGGCGCCAAAAGCACATTTAGATTGTTTGAGGAAAAGTTGGTGATGTGAGAGTAGATGGAAAATTTGATCCACATGGGAAAGATGAGATTGCCAAGTTTTACTATAGATGAGAATATCATCAAAGAAAACTAAGACAAAATGATGGAGAAAAGGATGGAAGACATGATTCATGAGGCTTTGGAAGGTGGAGGGGGAATTACATAGGCCAAAGGGCATGACCAAAAACTCATAGTGACCCTCGTGAGTTCAAAAGGCAGTCTTGGGTATGTTAGCTTCTTGCATACATATCTGGCGGTAGCCATAACACAGATCAAGTTTAGTGAAGTAATGAGAACCACTCAGCTCATCCAAGAGATCATCAATGACAGGAATGGGGAACTTGTCCTTGATGGTGAGCTTATTGAGGGCATGAAAGTCGGGGCACATGCACCAAGTACCTTCTTTCTTAAGTACCATGACCACGGGGGAAGAATAGGGCTTGGTATTGGGGCGGATAACACCCTCTTGGAGAAATTCTTGCACTATTTTCTCAATTTCATTCTTTTCGGGAAAGGGGTGGCGATAAGGGAGAACATTGGGAGGAAGACTGCCTGGAACAAGGGGAATGGAATGATCATGAACACCATGAGAAGGAGGAAGTCCCTGAGGAGTGGAAAAAAAAGATTGATGTTTGGAAAGGATAGCTTGGAGGTCAGGATGCACAGAGGGTGTCTCAACGGCTTGAATAGAATGGAGTTGAGAAATGATACCTGAGTGGCCTTTCTTGAGGAGATTTTCCATACGATGGGAACTAATGATCTCTGGAGAACCAACTGTGAGACCTTGGAATTGATATTTTTTTTCCTTCTTGTTGGAATTGCATGGTTAATTCCTTAAAATCCATAAGAATGGGACCCAAAGTGCGTAACCATTCATCACCTAACACAATGTCACAACCTCCCATGTCAATGGAAAACATATGAGATTTCAGTTAGTAATGTCCAATTTGAAGACGGAAATTTTTGCACATCCCACCACATTTCATGGACCCACCATTGGCTATCATGATTTGAAAATTATTGACAACACTAATATAGCAATTGGTTTCCTAAGCAATGCGACGATGAATAAAATTGCGGGTGCTACCACTGTCAACAAGGATGATTACCTTCCTGTGCTTAATGTAGCCAATGAGCTTGAGAATTTGGGGGGTCGAGAAGCCAGTGAGGGCATGCAAGGAAATAATGGGGTCAACTTTAGGTGGGTCAGCAGGCTCTTGGGTGGCATTGAGAAGGGAGGATTCTTCAACAAGGGGAACTATCACATCCTCTTCAGGAACATCTTTGGAGATGGCCATAAATAGTTTGTGTTCCTTACACTTATGCCCCAAAAAATATTTGTCATCGCAATTATAGCAAAGACCCTTTAGTTGGCGTTCATTCATTTCATCCCTAATTAGTTTATGGACCTTAAGGGGAGTAACGGGGGGGTTAGGATTAGAGGGTTAAGGGAGAGGAACAAAAGGGGGTTTTTTGTTCTGGGACAAAAAAACTTGTTGGGCCTCTTTAGCACGTTGAGTAGCTTCCAACCAAGTGGGAGGGTGGGCCATGAGAACCTGGGATCATATTTCATCCTTGAGACCACTAATAAAGCATTCACGGAATAACGCATATGACATGCCCTCTGTTTGAAAGGCCAAATGCTCAAAAGAAATGATGAAGTCTTCCATTGTGCCTG
Source organism: Picea engelmannii (assembly GCA_009831015.1). Lineage (NCBI taxonomy): Eukaryota > Viridiplantae > Streptophyta > Pinopsida > Pinales > Pinaceae > Picea > Picea engelmannii. Next base: position 162,031 of record ML796717.1, on the reverse strand, counting down.
ACTGTTTCAACTTGGTCAAACGACCTAGATAGTGGGTATCAGTATCAAAGCGGGCATAGAGATTAACAACAAGCTGGGTCCATGCAATATACCCCTGACGTGATTTTTTTTGCAATTGCCACCATTTCCAGTGTTTAGGATCTAGATAGAGGACAACATAGCGAAGTTTGGTGAACTCGTCAGTAATACCATGTAGAGAAAAATAATTCTCCATTTGAGTGACCCAACCCATAGGATCGGAGCCATCAAATTTAGTGACCTCTATGCGGGGAAGACGAGGTTCACGATGAAAGGAGTTGGAGTGAAAATGCAGAGACTAAGAGGAATCAGCAACATCGATTTGTTTTGATGAAGAAGGACTCATAGGGAGGTTCAATAATTGATTGATAGCAGACTAGAGGGAGGTCAATTGGGTTGTGAGGTTGGATTCCAAGTTGTCAATGCGAGAATTGGTGGAATCCATCTGAGATGTGAGATGTGAGATGGATACATGGGCTTGATTGACGGAAGTTTGGAGATCTTGGTTGCAAGTGGTGGCCATTTGGAGAGGGGAAGTGCGGGTAAGGAAAAAAAATGGGTGGGTGGGAGCACAAAAAAAAAAGAATTAGAAGTGATAGGTACCACGACGATCAGTGCTTGAAGGGGAATATAATGGGATATGTGAAAAAATAGGGAAAATAGGAAGGGGTCGGGTCCACTGAAACAAAAAGGATTAAAAATGAAGGTATGACTGAGATTAGGGAGAAAATGGGAATCCAATGGAATAGGTCCCAAATAAGTGTGCCTGCAGGACCACTATACTCGTTTTTTTTTTTACTCATGCAGAGTTATACTTTGGCCTGAAGAATACTGCAGTGACGAAATGCCCAAATGCTTAACAGGAAGAAATGTGTAGTAATTTCACAACCTGAATGCAGGAGACACGGGTGTGCGACAATAGATCTTGTCTATTTTGTTTTTGTTTTCGTCCCAAGGGTTAGGGTGTTCAATGGTTCTACAGACAAGGGTTTTCCATGTGCTATAACTCTCTGATATATATTTGGGGTCCAACAGTAGTACCCAACCCAATATCTTAGGGCACCAACTAAGGAGGCTAGATCGTACCCTTAGTCGTACTACCCGACTACCTAGGTACTAGAGAGTATCTTCCTGAGTGTTGTTCTTGGTGGCACTATTGTAGTCATGTGGTTGATTGGTTTATCTATGGAGGGCTTTAGGAGATCTAGTTCGATCCGTATATAGGTGTTGTCTGATGCGCTACCACTTGAAGGGGTACCAACAGGGGTTACAAGGGTGGCCAACAAATGTGCACTTAAGTACCACTTGTATTTCATGCGTGTATGAATCCTTGACCGCGGTTTTATGTGCGTAACTATAGATCTATGTAGCTTAAAGACGTCGGAATATGTCTCTACCCTGAAAAAAATTAACCCACAATTTTTTGTCGAGGAAGGTGCTATGATACCACTTGTAATATTCCAGATATAAAAAGTATGCAGAACATAAATAAATAGCTAGAAATGGCAAATGAACAACAATATAACTAGAACAACGCCACAATAATACCAAAATGATACCAGAATAACACTAGAAAGAGCACTTTGATTACTGAGAGCAATGTTCACTGGCCTCTTTGAGGGGGGAACCTTCAGCAGAGCAGAGCTCTATTACAATAATATCCAAGACAAAACTTCTCATACCCTCGACTCCTATTTATACTAAATATGTCTATGAAAAGAACAATCTAGAGGAAGATCCTTCCATAAGCGAAAGATTCTATTAGGTATTCTTACATTGGACTTATTCCTCCTTATTGCTAGGCCTTATTAACATTGACCTTTATTACATGGAAATATATTATTCTACCTACGTGAGGGGTTAGGTCCCTAACAAGGGGCCTTGATAACCTATTGAGTGGATTCAAAAGATTGATGACTAAGTTCATAAGTGGCTTAATGAACTATTGAGTTGATTCTAAAGTTTGTGCTATTCAAAATGAAGATATAGCCTAATGGATCATCGAGCTCGTTTAAAAGATTAATGTATGAATTTAAAGGTGACTCAATGAACGATAAAGTTGTTTCACTTAATGTTCAATGATTATATTTGCAAGACACCTAATGGAATTCTATTTAGATACTTCAAAATAGTTTTGGTGAAGACGTCAAAGGCAACCCAATGAATTGTTCAGTGCATTCAAAGATGTGATCGTTCGATGGGATTAACAGATCTCGATGAGACATTGGTGGTTTTTAAAGGTCCTGTATTTGAAAAAGTCATAAAATGACTAATGACAAACCAGGGTCATTTTACATTTATCTCTTGAATGGATCAATGAACTACCAAGCTAGGTTGGAAGTCTTTTTTTTTTAAGATAAAAGGTCACCTAATAGACTATCAGGGTGATTCAAAAGAGAAACATCCAAACATGAAAGCACACCTAATGAAGTATCATAAATTTTTAAAAGATAAAGCTTCCATATGTAAAAAATGATCCAATGAATGCCATGTGGTTCCCTTTGAAAGACATGACTACCAAATGTTAAATTTGTTGGATGGACGAATGAAATTTGATTGGGAAATTCAAAAGTTGAATGGTTTAATTTGGAATAGGTGCCTAATGGTTCATAGGGGTGATTTTGAAGAGTAGAATTCAAAGCTAAAAAAGCGATTGATGGATCATCATGGGACATAGAAATTTTTAAGGGTGAATCTTAAAAAGAGCCTCGATGAACTATCAAGAGATCTTTTAATTCTGTATATAAGAAGATTCAAAAGAGGCGCCATAATGACTTCAAAAAATAAAAAAGAAGTGTGACGAACTGATTGGGGCATGTTAGTTGCTCTTACGATGATACTTTTTGTCGGTATTGTGATGCATGCTTAAATGTCCTAATTGCGATGAAGGTGACGTGACGGGAAAATGATTGTTTCCTTCATCGTACTTGTGATGTTGTGGCGACAAACATGCGTCGAAATTTTTTCACAATGTACTAGTGAGTGGAGACCCCATGGAAAAAGGACGGTTCAAACTATCAATTTCCACTATCATTCATTATTCAACAATCCTTCCCTTTTATTATTTTCTTCCGTTCTATCCAAATTCTAAGTCATATATCTTTTTTCATAGGTATTTTGAAGTAATGGAATAATATTGTGTCCCCTTTGGTTTATTAGGGAAAGCCTAATATGAAATCATGTCAAAATTATTTACTTTGACATCTCTAAGAAATGGAAGAAACTTTATATGGTTTACGAAGCTTTATAGGGGTTGAGAATTCAATTCACATAGTAATTTCTCTCTCTTTTTTTAATGATTGGTCTTAGGATCTTTAAGTAGTAAGATTTACTCTGAGATTACGACGGTAGTTTCCATTTAACACATTGTCTCCATAACCCATAAGGACTTGGAATCGACTCATACATGTAATTCAAAGTATATTTTTACAAGTTTCAAGTACTAATTAAAAAGACCAATTCACATATTTTGAGAATCTATGCACTGATCCACAATATGTAATTGTTTAGATGTGTTCTTTTCTCATTAAGTTGAGGCCTTAGTCTTAAACAACAAGATTACCTTAAGGACACCCCTTGATTATTAAGTACTAATTTTGGAAGTGAGAGGGTTATTATTGGTGATGAAAACAACATACTTAAACCATTCTCAAACCTTCTTGTGACTAATTCTTTTGAGTAGTAATATGTCCTAGGGGTTATTAATATCAAGCTATAAAGTTGGTAATATAAGAAGGCATAATGTTAAGACAAGTTAATCACATATTACAACAAGATTATAATAGTGTATATATGATGTAATAAAACATGAATATTGCATTACATGAATAACCAAACATGTTTTCCATATGTATACACCACAATTTGACGGTAAGCTCTAAAGACAAGTTCTGCGCAACAATGACATTCTATGTAGAACAACATCAAAGAATTAAAAGATAACAAAGACAAATTTATGTGTTTAATTGGGATTTAAATTTATAAATCAAAGTAAACCTTACACGATTATATTAGTTTATTGTAAAAGAGATAACAAAACATATTTGCCATAATAAATATTGAACGACTTAATGATCAACTTTTGAAAGAGAATAATTGGAAGACATCATATATATATATATATATGATGTGTCATTAAATATGACTCCATTCAACCATGAAAGTTTATAATATCATATATATATGATGTGTCATTAAATATGACTCCATTCAACCATGAAAGTTTATAATATCTTTAGCATATAAATCTACAGAAAGTTAATGAGCGTTCCTCAAAACACATGGTGATTCCTCTTTCACAATGCAATGTATAACTTTAAATATTAAAAGTCGAAACACTTCATTATCATATGAGAATTCAACTTTTGAAACAACTCCCTCTATTGTAAGTAATCCTTATGGTACTCATATGGGATTTTCTTCATATGGTACTCATTCAGATAGGCTTTGAGTTTCAAATGACGAGATGGATAATGAGTTGTGTTACTTCACCTTTTTTTTGTTGTTATCATCTGGGGGAGGCCACATAATTTTTCAAAAGTGGGAGGGGCCTAAGACATGGTTGTCTCTTGTCACTATTACTCTTTATCCTGATAATGGAAACACTCAGCCTATTATTAAAAAAGGGCAAAGTGGAGAATAAGATTTCGGGTGTTAAATTGTCAAGATTGGTAAATATCATGCACCTCTTTCTTGTTGACGATGTTCTAATCATGTCAAATGTTGATCTTAATGAATGGAAGGAGATACTTGATCGCATTCTCCTTTTCTGTAAAGCCACTGGGTTACTGGTAAATTTCTCAAAGACTACGGTTCACTATGAAGGTCTGGCCGAATCAGAGTTGGTTCCTTTTAGATCTCTACTTGATTTTCCTTTCTTAGCCCTGCACTTAGGTTTCAAATATTTGGGCTTTTATCTAAAAAATGGACCGCAGAGGGTGGCGGATTAGTTGTGGCTTATAAACAAAATTGAAAAAAAGATTGGGGTTTGGTGTTATAAGTGGCTCTCGTTGGGTGGAAGGTTTATTATGCTTAAGATGGTTCTAGAAAGCCAATCTATTTATTGGATGGCAGTGGAGTTAATTCCAAAATTTATCCTCAACCAGATTCGTAAATTATGCTTTAACTTCTTATGGAATGGTAATAACACTACTAGTCATATCCATTTGTGCAGTTGAGAGGCTCTATCAAGGCCAAAATCTAGTGGGGGTTGGGGTCTCAGGAATTTGGCTCATTTTAATACAGCTTTATTAGCTAATACTCTTTGGCATACGCTCTTCGACAAAGGTTTATGGCATAATATAGTGATGGATAAATACTTAAGACACTCAGATGTAATTCAATGGTTCAGATCGGCAAATTTCAAAGCTAGTATAGCATCTAGGATATGAAGGAACTTGTTGAAGTTGATTCACCTATTACTTCACTGGAAGAGGTGGCTACCGGGGTCGGGGGAACAGATTCTTATCAGCAGAGACTGTATTCTGGTTATGGGTGAAAACTCCTTATTATCTCAGACTCTTCGTGATCATCTATCAAGAAAGGAGGTTAAGATGTTGGTCAATGCAAGAAATCCACAAGGGGTAAGTGAGTTATCTGATTTATGGTTATGTAGTGGATCTTTGGGTTTAAACGGTACTCTTGCAAAGGAATGGAATAACTTTACAAAAGGCCTTACCGTAGCTGGAGTTTACCTTGGTGAAGAAAATGATAAAATTTTGTGAGTGGGTGGAGATCCATCCGAAAAAATAACTGTCAAGAATATCTATCTAGTGCTAGTTTCTACTTAAAATTTTCAATTTGCGCCCAATTGGATTCAGAAAATTTGGAGCTGGGATATTCAACTAAAGATTAAACTCTTTACGTGGCTGACCATTTCCTGAAATATATTGACATGGGATGGACTTCAAAAAAGAGGATGGGAAGGGCTCGACTTTTGTATTTTTTGTAAGAGAAACTCAGAAAGCTTAGAACACCTTTTATCAATTGTGATTTTACAAAACAGTTATGGGCTTTGTTAAAGTATTGTTTGAACTTAAAGAGATTATGGTTGGGAGAGGATATCGTTGTTTCTTTTTATCAATGGATTTCTGATAAGTCGGTTCTACCTTAGATTGCAGCCTTAACCTGTTGGTGATTGTGGCTCGAAAGGAATAAGGGTATCTTTGAAAATAAGACGTCGGTTGTCTATTCAGTCCTTCATAAGGTTATGGGTCTGTTTAGAACAAAAAATAATCATGTTCCTAAATGTGCCATAAAGGAATTCTTTATTCAACATGAAGAGGGGTCGACCATAGATTTTTTCGATGGGGCTGCAAGAAGTGACCGATCATCCTGTGGGGCCGGAGGGGTAATAAAAACTACTAATAATATTGTTTATAGGTGGTTTTTTAACTACGGTGGAGGAATAAACTCTAAGGCTGAATTATTAGGAATCTGGGCATCCCTTAGTCTAGCAAACTTTCTTGATATTCATAGGCTCCAAGCCTTTGGCAACTCCAAAGTGATAATAGAATGGCTAAATGACAGGGGCAAATTGGATATTTGTACTATTGAAGGATGGAAAAAACGCATAACGGTATTATGTATAAAATTTCAGGCCCTGAGCTTCCACCATATCTACAGGGAGTTCAACATTGAAGCTGATAAGCTCTCCAAAGAAGCCTTGCTGGCTCCTGAAGGAAGAATAACATACTATTAGTGGGAACCCAGAGGGGCAGGGAGAACAAAGCATCTGGATATTTATTGAACTTCATTACCTATTAAAGGCTTTTTGTTATTTTTGTGGGTCTTTATTAAGTCTTGGTATATAAGGGGTTGGAGCAGACAGTAGTAGTCAGGTTGGATAAGTTGCTTTTTAATCAATAGTATTATCCTATGGATCTCTAATGTCTTTGTTTGTTTTTTTGAAGGAAGATTTTTGAATGTATTGATAAAAACTTATGTAGTATGTGGTTGGATGTAGCTGGTTTACTATGTATGACAATATGTAAAGAAAATTATATCATTAATATAATTTTGAGCAAATTTTCATTTGGAAAAAAAAAAAAAAACTTTATTATAATTGATCTACTATTTTCTTTCAAACAAATGGTTATATATTCAGTAAAAAAATATAGGATTCCCTAGGGGGAGTACAAAGTGGGAAAGGTAATAAAGTGATTCAATATATCTTATCCTGGAAAGGGGATTTTTACATTGAGATTCTTCTTTGTTTACCCATGTTTGTTTTTTTCATTACTAAGATTATATGTGTAAATTTTGATAAATTGATTATAAAACAAGACTTGTAAAAGAAATACAAATTAAAATAAATTTTAATGGCAGTATTGTTGGCCTAGCAACAAGTCCCTTTCATTTTTATCTAAAATGAAAGGGGTCCTTGTAAATATTTTTATTTGGTAGGGGTTCTCATTAAATTTACTTGTCAAAATATCAACCAATCATTATTTTTACTTATAGGTAAGTTAGTCAACAAACCATCTCCAAGGTTGGAAACTTTCATATTTTGGTTTTCCCTCATATTTTGATATTTTTTGTTTTGCACATGCATGAATTTTTAGTGGTTAATTTGACTATTGGTATTGGGCATCTACTTATCATCTTGAATTGGTTACTCACTAAGGGGTCCTTTATAATCAAATTCTTAGATTCGTCACTATTTTGAATATCTTTAAATCGTTATCACTTTGAATTTCATGACTAAAAGCATGAAATTCAAAGTTGATTATGAGGATCATTCCCACATATCCAAGTATTATTCATCATGACATGTCAATTGAAACATTTCGGATACTCATGAAAGTTATCATTAACAAGGTTTAATGTTGTTATCATCTGAAATTATAGATACTATCATCATAACCAAACTTTTTACACTTTGGTAAAATGGTTATATTGTTTCAAACTCAACTATGATTTTAAGTTTCTTATGTTATCTCCTTACATATTCATTCTCGTTTTTTCCAACTTATTTATGAGTTCCTGAATGATACTTCATTGACATTATTTGTTTCAGATCTAGACCTTGGCATCTAGTCATTGTTCTGATTATAATTTAATGGTCCAACATTACAATATTGTTGAGGCTATGATCATTGTTTTGTGCAAGTTCTATGATCTCACATATCTCTGCCCCTTTTGGTCGAGTGTTCGTATTTCAAACGAGAATTTGGGTGGGTCTGTTTGGGATTCCGATTTGCTCGGCAGTAATTTTTCTTTAAGGTTTCCATTTTTCTGCATCAATTAGTAGTAACAGGAGTGTTGTGAGTGTAAGCGAGGATGGCAGGCTCAGGAAAGTACACATCTGTAGTTCTCCTTCGTTCCCTCTTTATTCACTGCCCTCATGGCCTCATTCATCCCCTTCTAGGGCTCTCGATTTTAGTGAGATCTATTGGGGCCGCTCTTTCATCCATTTTTATGATCAGGGAAAGGCGAGCCACGACCATTATTGGCTTCTTATATATATATATATTTCTAAATATATATCATATTATTTATGTATACCACACTATGGGTATGGAGTTTATTCTTCTCTGGACGAGAGAGAGGGTTTTGTATCGGGTTTTTGTATTGTTTAACCATGTAGGAAATAAAGGGAGCTCTCCAGGGTCCTTGCTTTGGATATGATCTTTTTGACAATAATTTTGGATTTATCAGATTACAATAGCATTGGCAGATTTAGGGTTTATGTTGTTTTAGTGTTATTTGTGGATTGTTTTTTATTTAAAAGAGTGCAAACATGTTATTCGATTTAAGGTTACTAGTTTAAGGCGAGCACCTAGAGTAGAGCTACCTCGAAGGGCATAAGCGTGGAGAGACAATTGTATAATTTCCCTTTTCACAATATAAAAAGAAAGTTTATCTCACCTAGTCACATAGTCACATGTAAAGTAAAATTGAAGGGACTTATTTGAAACATGGAATCCAAATGTCATGCATTATTTATAAAATTGTCTAAATTTTCTAAGATTATTTATGGAATTGTTTAAATATTCTATCATTATTTATTGAAAACCTTATCAATACTTAAAACAACTGCATAAAAACTACATTAGCTGATTATTTATTAAAAGCTTCATCCATGCATAAAACAATTTCATATTAACTTGGTGTTTCTGATTCTTGTATAAATATATTAACTTGATGTTTTGATTCTTGATTTAACTTGATGTTTTTGAATATGATTTAATATAAATATATATTTCAATTATGTTTTGAAAATAAAATTTGATATGTTTAAATAATTCTTTGAAATAAAATTTAAATAATCTAATATATGTGTAAGTGGTTTTTAATTTTTATATAATTTAATATAAATATATGTTTTAATTATATTTTCCAAATAAAATTTAATATGTTTAAATAAAATTTAATATGTAAGTAGTTGTTAATTATACATACCTTATTTACTATCTATTTTAGATTAAATTGTATTAAACAATGAAAAAAAGTATAAGTGTTCAATTCTTTTAAAAAAATATTTATATGATATATATGTTTTTTCATTTTGATATATAATGGTTATTTATTTTATATATTTAATATTTATTAATAATTAAATAATAATATTTACTTATTTTAATATTTAATGTTTATTAATAATTAAATAATAATTTATTATTATTATTATTATTAATTTTTTTAATTACTATTAAATTTAACTAAATTATTAATTATAATATTTTAATACTTAATTAATATATTTAATTATTACATTTAAAATGTATAAATATGTTCATAGTTATGCCTATGCATTAAAATAAGCTTTATAAACAGTGTTGATACACTCAAGTCAATAAACTTTTATTAAGCGTTGTTAGACCCTTAGATTAGTTAGACTTGTTTAAATTTAGGAATACTCATATAGGTTATGAGATAGAATCACTAGACAAACATGGAGGCTTTCCAAGTTTTAAGGAACTTTTGCTTATATTAAGTGACATTTATGTAATCGATCTTTTGCATTATAATTCTACAATTATAAATAGAGTATGATGATACTTCATGTGGGGCGCGGAACAATGAACACATTATGAGTTTTTTCTTATGGGAAATAATAAAAGGATTCTTCTAATAAGATTTATGTAAGCCTTGTTTCGAATGTCTTCAATGCATGATTTATAGCAGTCTCTTATTTAAGAGTTCATTGTTTTTTCTTAAACCATTTTCAAATAAAATCTTGATTGGTCTCATATTTTTATTGAAAATTATATGACTGATGGATTTTTAAATTGTTATTTAAAGATAAATGGTTAATTTTCTAATTCATCATTCTTACTTATATTGATTCTTCTTGCATGAAGAAAGGATTACATTTTGAGTATTTTGATTGTTATAGACAGTAGTTAGATAAATTATTTTATTAATTATATATGTTTATGTTCATGAAATGTTCTTCACAAATTAAAATGATTGATTTTGAAATGCAATTAGAATTGATATTATAATTGTTTCGCTTTCACATAACTCGGGTAATATGAAGCTTTGATTGGTTGTGTCTCTTTTTAGTTTCTTGAAATCTCAGATACTATAATTCATGTCCTGTATTGATAATGATGACTCTTACTTGCAGCGCATAGGTGATTATTACATTTAATGTGAAGGTAGATTCGGTTATCATATTTAAACAAGCTCTGGGTCAAGATAGTTCCTTTTTATTTCTAGGAATACTTTCTATTGTGATTTGTTTGATCATAATTTTAAATGTCGACCATTTATTCTAAGGTTTGACTAAACTACTAAGATCAGTTTTGTTAATTTTGACTCTCTTTTTTTTTCATTTAAAATTAGTTTCAATTTATCTTTTTAAGTTTGATTATAAATTTAGGAATTGTTTTCATTGTTAGAGTTTCTTTTAATTTATGATATTTCTATCTTTTGCCTGAGATTTAGTTCTATGATTAAAATTGTCATTTCACAAGATTTCCACAATCTGTATAAATTAGTTAGTTTTCTTATCTTTAAAGTAGTTTCTGTAAATATTTTAACTTTGTTTCCAGCTAGCATTATAATTGTAAATATTGGTTTGCAGTATCCTTGGGACAACTTTTCTATATATTTTCTCTTACGAGGGAAGATTCTTTCATTGGCTAATGGAGCCATAAAACCTGTCAGGAACAACCATACCAAATGGCTTGGGTTCTACTCTAAGGACCTCAGACCAGGTTGTTTATCTTGCATTGACAAGTGGTCCATTTTGTCCATCAACAAGTGCCTATCCATGTATATCAATGTCCTCAAAGGAGGTTTGGTCTTCTTTTTCTTGAATATTTTTATCCAATCCTCATGTTGAACATGAAAGGGCACGGTTGGTTCTTGTATCTCACCTTCTAATCTCGGGTTTCTTCCAATATCATTTTCATGGAGTTTTTGCAAGGTAGTCAATATTCTTATTGAATGTTCCTCTTCTTTTGTTGTTGGGGCCCAACTACCAAGTGAAAACAATGAATATGGGTTATGATCATTTCCCACTCATTGTTTCTCTGAGTTTGATGTTGTTTTTTCCCTCAAGCATGGGGATGCCAACAACCATTGTGGTTCAACCTATATGTTCCTCCTCTACTCTTCCTACTATGTACTTCTTGCAAGGGTAGCTTGCACAACTTGGGGTTTGACTCGAGTTTTTTTACTCTAGATTCTTTGGTTGTTGTTTTCCTTGGAGTAATTCTCCTTATTTATTTTCTTCACCCTACTGCATCAAGGAGGATTCTGGATCCTATAGATTTACTTCAAGAGGTTATGTGTAATGTACCTAAGGAGAATAATATGGGGTACCTAGGGAGGTACCCAAGGGGATAATGAATGTAATGTGGTCATAATAAGGGAATAGGCCCATTATGTAATTAAAAGGAAATAATATAATAATAAGGGGTATTTGGCATAGACCCCTAGGAATATTCTTAGGGGTCTATGCCAAATACCCCTTATTATTATATTATTTCCTTTTAATTGCATAGCGGGTCTATTCCCTTATTATGACCACATTACATTCATTATCCCCTTGGGTACCTCCCTAGGTACCCCATATTATCCTCCCTAGATACATTGCATTATGCGCTAGTGAGTTTATGATATTTTGTTTCTCCCACCCACCATGTGGGATTTTAGTGTGTGATTGTTTAGGGGAAACATTTACTTCTTTTGGGGCAATATGTTGCCAAATTACCAATTTCAAAGGAAGTTGTGCACTTGAAAGATACCTACTCATAATAAAGGGGTTGAATCTTGGCATAATATTTAGCCACTAACTTGATTTCTATATGTAACCCTTTATTGAAATTCATTTCTATGCAGATATAAGATATGTGGTGAGGTGTTTCTCTTCACTTCAAAAATGAAACTTTTCCAATGTGTTTCCTATCTCCTGTGAGGATTCAAAACCCCAAAATTGGAGGAGAAGGTTGGGGAGTCTTATCATACCAAATTCATAGCTAGGCTATATGAAGTTGGATTGAAAGGTGGAAACCACGATTTCATACAGATGCCTATGATTCCCAAGAACCAAGTGTTGTATTTCAAAATCGTATATTTATATTTTTTCAAATCAAAATCTAGTACAAAGAAACCTTTAAATTCACATGAGTAGATGAAATCCTCTTCTTGGATTCTTGGCTTACAAGATTTAGATATCCATTGGTAAAGATCCTTTGTAACGCCCCCTCCGTTACAACAATGAAAAGTGATGTGTGTGTGTGTGTATTAAAAGCATTTGGAATTTAACGTCAACACATAATTCACAGCAACGCAAGTGATACATCACCATAACTAAAATGACACATAAGCTATGCATTAACACAATTAGACACATAATAAACGCATGACAGCGACTCAATCAATGCGTAATCCATACAACATCATAATTAAAAGCATTACAAGCGACACCCCATGGAAATCAATAACAACACAAGCCAACGCATTGACATAAATGTTAGCGACGCATAAACAAAGCGTAAACATATATATAGTGGCGCAATTCTGTATATCACAATCACCTGAACAAATATACATAAAGATCCAGCATGTCACTGAACATTAAAATAACTACCCGCCCAACCTATCCTGCATGGTTAGGACCTCCAGGACACATAAGTAACGCTCAAGCCCAGGATTCATCCGATTGATTTTGACCATTGAAGGTTTTAGGGCTTGTGATTGTTCTGAGGAACAAGGAGGTGTCTAAATCCTGTTAATCCAATCAAGCTGACAAAAACTAGATCAATCAATCAATCTTAAACATCCATTATTCATGGTGCAAGAGTATTCTAATCACTTAACTAAACATACATCAACATTATTTCAATGCGTGCAATGAATCTAATCACTTAGGAAATCATACATCAACATTAATTCAATACGTGCAAGTAATCTAATAACTTAATCATTCATCAATCATTAAATGTTCAATGCACAAGAGTAAACTATCAATTTATTTCATGGCGCAACAAAATCTATCTACTCAATCAATCATACATCAATTTAATGGACGCAAGCTACCTAAAGAACCTTCCATCAATAGTTCTACTATAACTAACTTTTAACCATATAACTGACACAATTAGCACCTATGATCCATCTAACAATAATTCAACTTTAATATTACAATAGCGCTCAATCTCTAAGTGCATTAATCATTTAAAAAGAAACCCATGAATACATAGTCATCATAAATTCACTCAACATTATGATAATTTATTTCCAATACACCTTATATAGATATATATATATATATATTTTAGATGTATTCCTTAAGGAGTAAAATTTAATGCCTAAACATATGATAGGGTGAATGAGATGGTGATGAATCATCTTATAATTGCTCTATAATACTATAATACTTGTTACCCATGATTGTATGAATATCCTTCATATCATAGTTGTATAAGATTGTAAAAAAGGTACTTCACTTTACCTTCCCCTCCCTTCCACCATTTGCTATTATAATAATTACACTTATTTTTAGAATGAAACTTATAAGTCTTGTAATGACTAATTAAGCCTCGTCCAAGTGTACATCCCTTATAAGTCATGTAAGATTAATAATACATTAAGTGCAACTTATATTTACTTAGTAGTGGACTTAAGGCTTATCCCATTAAAGAAAAAGGTCAAAAACATATTAACACTCATACGAAATCCCAATACTACCTTACATTACATATGTATTATTTACTATAAATTAAAACAACCAAAAGTTTTTATTGTTCTCTTTTTAGAAACGCACGCAATAACAACCATCAAGGATCATCTCGAACACCCAAGTCGAATGCATATCTCTTATCCCATTAGGGTTCTTGACTAAACGATATAAAGCAGAGGTTGTTGGGGCGTTGAGAGTGTCGATCGAGGCCATTCACTTCCCGCGTAGGAACAATCCATGTCCCTACCTGCTGCCAAGATACATACCAAGAGAGAGACATGGTTATCTGCCCACGTATCTAAGGAAACCTATGACTGGTAAAAGTTCAAGTCTGTGAGCAAGAAAGTAATGAAAGGAAAGAAAGAAAGAAAATATTTTTAACGTTCACGAGGCTAAAAATAGCCTATGGGATAGATTGCTTTTCCATCTGGATTTTGTATTCGGCCCTTTTCCTCTGAAGTTTTACAATAACCACTCTCATTTTCTTGACAAAATTTTCGCTGAATAGATTATCCCAAAAACTAACTGCTAGAATACATGCATAATTTTCCCTTCTATCTTTGAAGGCCTCACATTCTAAAATGAAATGTTTTTATGTTTCCACTTTTTCGGAAGAGCACAGAATACATACTCTTTCCTCCCACATTTATTTTGGCCTTTTCCAGAGCCCTGTTTCACAACAGATTTGATGATAATTAGTCCTTAATTGAGCAATAAGAATTTTAGATCTCCAAGAAATATTGACCCCTATGTACGCCTTTTGCTGATGGTTATGAGTGGCGTTAAACTCTTCAATGTAGTACTTCTTCTTTCTCCTTAGCTCTTTCTCCCAAGTACGTTTGTGGAACTTATCCATAACAAAAGGTTTTATCTCTTTACTATTTGTAGGACACATGCTCAAGCAAATGCCCCATTTACTAAACCATTTGTTATTTTTCCGCATCCAAGTCTTCTTTCTTTTGCACAATCTGTCACTAAACACAACCTTAGGCCATCTACCCTCTTCCATTTGCTCAATTTTTTT
>ML796717.1:122139-139107 GCA_009831015.1 Picea engelmannii | reverse complement strand
TTCCTTGATCCATAAATGTAGCTGAAGAGTTTCCTGAAGATGCAGGAGGATTGTATTCCAGATGAGGATAGGAGGAGATGGATGGGAATGAAAGAATTTTATGTTCCTCTCTTTCCATAGTTGCCACACTATGAATCCTGGTAATAGTTGTCGGGCTCTATTCAAGATAGAACTTTTGAAGGGACCAGAGCCCCAGTCCTTGATGGTGCTTATGATGTTATTTTTAACTCGATTGGTTTCATGAGTTGAGTGGCCTAGTTCCAAATGTTCTCACTAAGTGGACAATTAGTTAGGAGGTGCTCCATGGTTTCAACCTAGAGATGACAGAGATGGAATATCAAGGGGCCAATGAAACCTTCTCTTTGGAGCTTGTCCCAGCTTAAGATATTGTTTTGTAGTAGAAGCCAGAGGAAAGTAGAGATTTTGGGCCAGAGTTTTGATTTCCATATTGTTTTCCAGATGTTGTCTTTCTAAAGGTTATGGAAATTATCCTGGAGAGTGTAGCCCTCCTTGAGTGTGAATCTTCCATGAGGAGTGTATCCCCATCTGAGAATGTCTTGGTTTGTGCTTTTCCTGATTCGGCTTTGGGTTGTAGCTTGTTTCCAGTGCTACAGGTCATAGTTCATTGCCACTTGGAGTTCTTGATGAGTTGATTTCCAGCTTCGCCAAGGAGAGCCACTGGGGGTTTCTGTCCACAGATATGCCACTTTGAGAGTGGCAAGATCTTGAATGTGATTTTCGTAGGGTTGTAAATTTTCTTCCAATCATAGGGGTGGCATTTGCTTCCAGGAATCTGTCCAGAATAGGGCACTCTGACCATTGCAAACTTCCCAGAAAGCATGTTCTTGTATGAGTGGTCAATTTGTCCAGGCCGCATTCTAGATGTTGGAGCCCCGAATTTGCCCCTTCATTCTTATAAGTTTTCTTTGGTGCGTATTTGGGGCATATTTTGATTTCCAGATTTTTCCCAAAGCTCTGTTGGATTTTTTATCGATCTCCACCAAATTCTTTCTCCCATGGTGCTATTTAATTTACCAGGGTCCCAGAGGCCCAGACCACCTAAATATTTAGGCTTATAGACTTTGTCCCAGCTGACTAAGGCCCATTTTTTGTTCGGGTTGTGTCCATGCCATAGAAAGTTTCTTTGCAGATTCTGTATTTTCTTTATGACTAATTAGGGGGAAGATAGGGCTGAGAAGAGGTAAGTTGGGATGGCTTGGAGGACTGACTTTAAGAGAACGATTTTGGATGGAAGTTTGAGGGAGCGAAAGGTCTAGTTGTTGAGACAGTTGGTGATGGAGAGTAGGAGAGAGTCCCAGGAGATGTTTCTGGCTGCTGAGTCAGAAAGAGGGAGTCCCAGGTAGCGAGAGGGCAGAGTGCAGACAGGGGTATTCAGAATTTGAGAAAGGTGATGTTGGATTTCCACAGGAGTATTGAAAAAGAAGAGCTTTGATTTGGCCAGATTAAAGGTGGTGCCAGAGGCTTCACTAAAATCAGAGAGGATGGAGCTTGGTTTGAGTGATTCTTGCGCATTGGGGGTATTCATTAGTAGTGTGTCATCAACAAATTGGCTATGGGAGGCTGTCGGTTGTAATCTGTGAAGAGGGAGGTCTTGGAGGGATCCATTTTGAATTGAGGCCTTGATATAGTGTCCTAGTCCTTCAGCAAGTATGACAAAAATAAAAGGGGAGAGAGGGTCACCTTGCCTTATCCCTCTTGAGGGGGAGAAGGGTTGAGAGGGGACACCATTGACAAGGATTGAGAAGAAGTTTGACAAAATGAGGTTCATTATCCAGGAGACCCAATCCCTGTTGAAACTGAAAGCTGATAGGAGTTCTTTCATATATTGTCGGCTTAATTTGTCAAAAGATTTTGAAAGGTCAAGTTTTAGAAGCATAAGTGGAGTGCGAGTGCTTCTGAGAGAGTGAATGATTTCATGGACAAGAATGACACTATCCATGGTTTTCTTTCCTTTGACATATCCCAATTTCTCCTTGGAGATGATGAAAGGTAGAATTGGCTTGAGTCTTAGAGCTATGACCTTG
The DNA here is from genome assembly GCA_009831015.1 of Picea engelmannii. Lineage (NCBI taxonomy): Eukaryota > Viridiplantae > Streptophyta > Pinopsida > Pinales > Pinaceae > Picea > Picea engelmannii. The sequence goes on along the minus strand of ML796717.1, from coordinate 137,062 downwards.
GAAATTATTTTGTAGATCACGTTGCAAAGAGATATGGGTCTAAATTTCCTTAGGTTTGTGACTCTTTCTTCTTTGGGTACTAGGGTGAGGAAAGTGGCATTTAGTGTTGGAAGAAATTTTCATGAGCTGCGTCATTCATCCACTAGCTACCACATTTCCTCCCTTAACATTGGCCAACAGGAGTGGAAGAAGTCTGTTGTGAAACCATCTAGACCTGGAGCCTTTCCTATGGGTAACTCCTGAATAGCCTGATCCACTTATGCTTGTGTTATTGGTGTCATGAGAGCCTCATTTTATTCCTGGGTGATTATAGTTTGGATGTTTTGGATCAACCGCTCTATTGTTGAGGTGTGATCCACCTAGGGTTCTAAGAGGATATCCTTGTAGAAGTCTATTATCTCATGTGTTATTTATTAATGATTTAACAGGGTGTTTCCTTAAGATTCATCCAACTTCGTGATGTGATTGATAAGGAGTTTTTTGGATCATAGAACGGTGGAAGAATTTGGAGTTCTTCTCTCCTTCGTTGAGCCGTTGAACCAAAGATTTATGTCTCCACAAGATCTCTTATTGCTTGTTTCTTTATTCTAGTTTCCTTTTGAGTTCACTTTCCTCCTCCTGTTGGGTGATTATGTATCCTGCTTGAATGAATTGTGCCTGGAGGTTCTCTAGTTTTTGTTCCAGTGATTTCCTCTCCTGGAAAATATTCCCAAAGACCTCTTTGTTCCATTTCAGCACATGTTGTTTAAAATGTTTGAGTTTTTGTTGGAAGAAATAAATTTTTGTACCCATTTGTGTTTTTGCAGTGCTCCACCAGTGACGGGCTAACTACTGGAAGTTTGGATGGGAGAGACAAAATTTTTAAATTTGAAGGGTTTAATCTTGGGGGTGGTAATAGTGTCAACCCAGAGATAAACCAGCCAGTGGTCCGAACCTACCTTCGGGAGGATGTTGGAGTCTACTAGGGGGCCTTCCAAGAGGAGAGTTTCCGAGATGAGGAAGCGATCAAGACTGCATGTTATTTGGTGGTGTCCTGATCTTTTTTTGGTCCAAGTGTAGGTTCCATTGTTGTTCTCGATGTCTACCAGTCTAAGGCTCTCTATGAGTTCCTGGAATTTTGCGTTATCCTGCTCTAGGCACTTCTTTCCCCCTCGCTTCTCCTCTAGTGTGAGAATCATGTTGAAGTCATCCCCTATTATCCATTGCTTTCCCTCTCCTAAGGAACCTAGGTAAGCCAAGTTTTGAAGAAAGAGGTCTTTGGCTTGGTTGTTCTGCAGTCCATAGGCATTTGTGATCATTCCTTCCTTGTCTAAGTCAATGACTCTGTAGTGCATTGTGATGGTGCACTGAGTGGAGAAGCCTTGATCAAGGATGATTGTTGCAGGATTCCATAGGATGGCCAGGCCTCCTGAAGCCCCTTTTGAATCCATTTGATAGGATTCACAATTACACCAGCATATTTTGATGATGTCTTTTGCAGTTTTCCCTACACATTTTGTCTCTTGTATCAGGAATATATCAGGGTCTTCCATTTTGATACAGTTTCGGAGAGTCCTTTATTTTGATCTTCCATTTAGGCCTTTGATATTCCAGGTGAGGATCTTCATATTTTACAATTAGGTGGGAGGCAAAAGGATCTCTCTAAGAGCTTGTGAATTTGTCCTGAGTTGATCATATAGTTTCTTGCTTCCTTTATTAGCTGATGGGCCAATTTTATGCCTCGTCGCTTGTTTTCTTTTGGGTTTTTTCTTGGATCTTGGTTTGGTCTGTGTGGATCCCTAACCTTGATGTAGCCCCTGCTAATGAGTCCATAAATAATTTTTGAACTTTCCTGAGTTGGTCCCCTGGTAAGGTTTGAGATCCTTCTCATTAAGTGCTTCTTCTAACTTGTCTAGGTCGATTTTTGCTAGGTCCTGCTCATCCACTTCCATGACTATGTCTTCCTCTCTTTCTGGTTCCTTCCCTGAGAATGGGTGAGCCTATGGATATTCTTGGTTTGTTGGGGTTTGATACTCTTGTGATGGTTGGTCTTCCTTTTGCTTGCTGGGATCTATTTTTGCGGCCTTGTGGGGGTTTTCCACTTCTTCTACCTTTGGGAGGTGGTTGAGGGATTCAAAAGAATTATTATTTGGGTTCTTTTTTATGTTGTTGGTAGTGGGCTTATTCTGCACTTGTCTCCTTCAATTTTGCGCCTGGGTGAATCCTTCCTTTGTTTTCTCTTTAGCTTCCCTTTTGGGGGGAGTGTTGAGAGGGAAGTATTTGAAAAGGTGTCCATGTTCATGGCATTTTAGACATCTGAAAGGAATGTGTTCATAGTCTATGGTTTGGGCCTATTCCTTGTCTTGGTATTCTAAGGTAACTATACCTGGCAGAGGTTTGGAGATGTTCATGTAGACACAAATCCTTGCATAAGAGGTGTATTGTCTCTGTTTGGTAGCTTCAGAAGATTTGACATATTTACTCAGGGTGTTTTGTATGCCCAGTAAAATTTCTTCTAACCAGAACCCTTGAGGTAGGGAATAGAGGTGAATCCATACCGATGCGTATGTGAAGTTTTCCTTTTTTGGGTAGAAACAGTCTGTCCAAAAGCAGAGGTAGAGGCCAACCGAATTGTAGAAATATGCTCCCCCTTCAAGGATCTTGTCCTTGTCTTCCTGGTTGTAGAATATTACTATGAATAAACCTTTTGAGCTCAGTTGGAGCTCATATTCTCCCTTAGGGTTCCACCACGCCTTGATCCAGGGAGTTAGGTCATTTTGTGAGGGCCAGAGACATAGGAATTTTCCTATGAGGGCATGGTCTCTCATGAAATACGTGTGTTCCCCTATCCTAGTGGTTTTGATGACATATTTGGGTGCAATCGGGGCTTGGGGGATACATTTGTCGGGTATCCAGGCTCGAGCTGCTTTTGGATGCGAGGACTCAACATCCATGTTCAAGTCTTTGCTAATATCCATCTCTTCCTACAGATATTGGTCTCGTAGGTGTAATGGAGGCTCAAAGGATGGTCTGCACGCCTGTGAGTTCTCCGGATCATTAGCGGCGACGTTGCAGTAAGAGGGGGATTTATGCCTCCCCTTCTATTCCCATTCCTCTGTGGCGATCAGTACCAGGGTGCAGAGGCAATCAGAGGTGCGGAGAGGAGTTCATATGTGGTCAGGGTAGGAGGGTTGTTGGTGCATGTAAACCCTAATATTGCAGAGCTATATGAGATTCACCCCCCCTCTTAGTAATCCAACACATATTCCATTCCTCAAGGTCGCATCAATCATTCCAACATTCACCTTAGTATTACTTACCTAATATGGCAATCCTTCCTCCCAGTGGTTCTCACCCCTCAAAATGTCGAAATTGAAAAAATATTATTAATAAACAATAATGAATAAATAAATTTTTATTAAATAAAAAAAGAGAGAGATTGAAGAGGGGTTGATCCTATGTCCATGACTATTCATAAGGCATGGCCATCCCAAAGGGTGTTCGCTAACCTTGGTAGAAAGTAGCCCAAAAGGGTGGCTATCATCCAAGAGTCATGGACTTCCCAAAATTCACCCTAGTCAAAGGCTACAACCAACCCTAAAGGACATGCATGTAACCAAAAAAACCTTGACCATCTTAAAATGTAGAGAATAAGTATAAGGGGGTAGAGAAACCACGAGGACTAGAGGTCGTGAGAAAAAAATGTACATTGCATGAATAGAGATATGAAAGGAAGAAATTCAAAATAAAATAACCATGCAATGAATAAAAAATATAGGGGGAAACTAGCCATATCCTTCCCATGGTTCATCTTGCAAAAGAAAACAAAAAACAAATTTTATAGTGGAGGGAAGTCATTAAATTCTGTAGAGAAACATGAAAAAACACCAAAAAAATTGAGATCTTTGAGCATTGTAAATCATAACCAACAGTTCAAAAGAAATCAAGGAATAATCACACTTTCAGAAATGCCTCTTGCTCTTCATTAAAATAGGAGTAATAGAACAACTTTCAACACAAAGAGAAAAAGTCCATCCTCTTTTACATTCATCCCTTTTATAAAATATAAGAAAGGGATTTTCATATTTTGTAACTGTCACTCTGTCAGAGGACAGTTACAATGTTTTAGTTCTCCTTCTCGATTGGGATTTTACATTAATTACAAAATTAATCAGAATATAGAGGCAATTACAATAACAATTGACTTTGGGCATTTGCATTTGATCCTTGAAATTCCTCCACAATTTAAAGTCTTCTAGTATGGTCTCCATTTTTCGTACCTCCATGTTCTCAAGTTATATTTCACTATTGCAAATTGGGGTCACTACTTCTACCTTTAAGACTTCATATGTTTGTTGTATGAAATGTTCAATCAATGGGATTAGTTGATTTGAATTCACTATTCTTTTTTCTAGTATTTCCTGGTCGATTTCTTTCATTGCATCAATTTTCTTCATGCTCATATTTATCCTAGTCTCGACGTCTTCCATCATTGTATGATTCAATCCTAACTTTTCCAAGTCTACCATGTTTTCCATTCTGAATTGTTCTAGCAGATTCTTTTTTTCTCTCCATATCTTTTTGCAAGCTTGTTCTACCTTTGTCTGGGTACTCTCCATGTTATTGAGAACAGTTTTCCCCATGTTGAGTATCATTTGGTCTTTAATCTTCTATTTGGTTGTATACACTAGCAATGTGTTGGGAGGATTATCACAAACGTCTTTCCATTGGATGATATGGTCATACACATCTTGAACTTTTTGATACTTTTCTTTAATGACATTCATTTGTTGACCTATCTTCATGTGTTCGGACCAATTCTTTTGAATGTTGTGTAATGAGAGGAAAATTATGTTTGCATATCTCTCAACACTTCATTATCTTTGATGGCTTCTTCTTTAATTATGACCGGGAATATGATTTTCTTCTTGCTTTCTTCTACAATATTCTCCAAGAGATGGTTATCCTATGGCAATCTCCGAACTTGCTCTTCGATCCTTTCATAATATTTATTGATTTCAAGTTGTTCTCCTTTGAGTCTCATTACTTCCTAAGCATGTGTGGCTTTGAGTTTCTCTATCTCTTCTAGGTTTATATTTTGGTTCAGGATGACCCTTTTCTCAAAATATTCATTTAATTCATTTTCTTGGAGTTGAATTTGTCTCTGTATATCTTCTTTATGAGTGTGTTATACTTCCACGGGTTCCTTTTTGAATTCAGTTTCTATGGTTTCCTTAATAGTATTGATGGTAGTCTCCAACTCTTCTATTCTTGATTTATCCATATCCATTATTTCACCCATTTCATAGACTGACATGGAATTTTGACTAGCGAAGGTACTGAGGATTGATGTTGTTTGAATAGCATTTTCCTTTGGATCTAGGCCTACTTTCCATTTGACACTTCTTTTTGTTGTTTATTTTCCTACTCTTCCTCTTTTTCTTTTGGGATCCCTTTTCTAAACAGCTTTAGTCTTATGAATATAGTAATAATCTCTAACATCTACAAGTGTGCATTCAATTCCCAACCCTAGTGATGTGAGTGAAAGACTACTTGGAATAGTTGCTAGTGGAGTGCATTCCTCTAGTGGGATTGTGACCATACTAGTATCAGGGTTCCTCATCATAATTGTGTATATTTTCTTAGGTCCTCCCTCATGGGAATCAATAGCCTTCCCCTTTTATTCCTTATTTTGAGAAGCCATAAGGGCTTGTTCTTCATATGCCTTCTTTTTCATCTCGATCTCTTCATATGCCTGAGTTTTGGCCTCGGATCCTGATTTACTTGTTTCTCCTCCATTTTTCTCTGGAATTTGATTTTTTTCTTTGTTTATTTCAGCATGTTTATTTTTAGCTTCATCTTTCTTCCTTTGTTGGTACCTCTCTTCATCCACATTTTCTTTTCTATCCAATTTTTCACCCTTCTACTTCCTTCCTAGTTCTTTGGCATGTTATGTCTTTGATTCTTGATGAAGCGACACTTCAAATTGTTTTATCACCAGAACTTTGTTCACATCTTCTTCTTTATGCAATTGTTCCCTGGTCAAGTCATTAGGGAGTCTATTTAAAACTTCTTCAAAATGTAAGGCTCCTTGGAAGATATCCTCTACATATCTGACCTCATGGGATGTTTGTAGGGCTAACTTGATAGCTTTCAAGTGATCATATACCAAATTTTTTGGATCATGTCCTTTCTTATCTCTAGTACACATACATATTTCTTTTAGAGTCTTTGCTTTCTTCTCAACATGTATTTTATTCAGCAAAGAGTATTAGCCTATGTGAATAGGAAAATTTCACCAATATCTTTTATTTTTCTCTGACAAGTATGCAGTGACTCCTTTATCGAATGTCTGGTATGATACTTCCATAACCAATAGCTTGTGAGGTACATATTTAGGTAGCAAATGAGGTGGCCCTGTAGCTCCATATATCCTAACATCAATGTAGTATTTCTTCATGTACCAATATCCTACATCTTGCAGACCTTTGATGGCTCTAGGAGATATTCGATGAGGGTGAAACCCAAATATGGCTTTGTGTAGGGGAGCCAGGAAATAATTGTTGATATCATAGAAATAATTCTTGAATTTCACTTCCCATAATTGATAATAATATTCATGAATTGGGGGTTGGCTTAGGTTCCAAGCCCAATTGAAATAAGGAAAGACATGTGCTACACAAATTGCATCTATAAGATAAGTTGTCATGTAAATGTTGGGATTTTCATACCTTTGGCCTCCTAAGATTGAGTTGAGATGATAAATGAGAGTATGTTGGCCCAGTTGAATGTTTTCCCAGTTTTGACTATTGTATAGGCCATCATAAACCCTTCCATCCTAAAGTGGGTGCTAGTTTTTTCACCGTAGAGTCTGCATATCATCACATTTAGGAGTTTATATGGATCCTTTAGGTAGTCAGAAGGAATATATTTTTCTCCTGTCTTCATCGGCCATTCTTCATCTACAAACCAAATTTCCATCGATGACTCAAAATCTTGGTATCGATTATGAATTTGTATAGGAACGATTCATCCAATGAAATAAGTTATGGGGTTTTGTAATGAATCCTGATGTCTTCGGACTTGAGAGATGCAATCAAAATACGAGAAGCATTGACTCTCATTGCGGTGTCTTTATGTATGTGTGTGAAACACCATATAGAAACATCATTGCAAGGGAAAAGAGTTGGGAAAGTTGTTATAGTGTGGATATTGCTTAGCTTGATATTCTTGTACTCGTCAATGTAGTCATCATCGAACGAATACATTTCATTCTATAATATTCCATATACATCTTGGTATTTCCCATAATTCTCGCTCCCATCATGGTTTTTTGTGTCTGTAATGTTGAAAGAATCTACTCTAGGAACAGGGGTAGGACTTGTGGTTTCCTGGTTCTTTGCTATTTTGGTCTGCATCTTGGACATTTTGTAACCTGCATGAATTGTCATTCAAAATAAAGTTACTTCACCTTCGGATTTACTATGTATAAGAGTAATTTCTAATATTACTCAATACATAACTGTTAGCCTGAGAAGAACAATTTATAGCAAAAATTTCCCAGCTTCTTTACAACAACGACGTTTATGTTTTTCATAGTTTTGCAGCTAGAGTTATATCGATTGTGTATTCACATGGTTTTTTTATCGTTAATTTTCCACCAAGACTTATGCAATTAATACCATATGAATTACAACTATGACTTGGTTAGAGGCATACAGTTCTTCATTAAGTTTACCAGAGGTGATCCATTGTTTATTACCATCAACATGTAGTGGAAGCGATAGATTAAGGAGGGAAACGTTTTCCATTGGGATCATTATCGAGAAGGGTCGATCAGGAGAAGAGTTATATGATCTCGTCATCATCAGAACTTTTAGAAAAACATTCACTTAGAAAGTATATATTATAATAATATTTGTCGATGACGATGTGCTCTTTAATAATATTTGTTCTTGAAAGGTGCACCGGTGTGAAAGGGGTTAACCTTTAACAGGACATGGTGTTTTCATTTGGAAATTGGTCGATTGGGTCATCGGATCATGATAAGAATAGATCATTGACGATATACCTCAAGTGATATCATTATCGGTGATCTAACTTGAGTGATATCGTCATCAGTGATTTTATGTAAAGGGTATAAAACTTTCTATGACATTTTCTGATGACGACGAGTTTCTTTTATTGAGACAAGCTAATAAGATACTACCACGTGGATATTATGGTATTCCATAGATGTCATCCTATAAAGCACTAGGGAACTAGTGAGCATTGGGGCACATCTCTCCCTTGTGTTAGATTAAGGGATAATCCTCCTTTGACAATGATGTAATCAATCGTATCACAGATATCGATGTCGGGATAAACAGGTAGCTTACCACAGACATGCCTCTATACGATTCATTGATGACAATGTTTTTAAGGTGACGATGTTGGGATTTTCAAATTTGATCAACTGTGGTGGGTCAAAATTCAAGTGTCGATGATATCTAATTGAGGTCACATGAATAAGAATTTGGGGCTAATTTGTTGTAGAGGTTTTCGATTCCAAACCAATTTCAAGGTTGTAGGAGACATGAAAAAAAGATCTATTGTGATGGATTTGAGTGGTATTTGTGACTTTGCATCAAATTCATCTTGGAAACTGCATAAAAAAATCACTCTCAAAGGTGAATAACCATTAAGGTAAGAAGAGTAGTACCTTGTAAAAATTTTGGTAGTATGGGTACCCATTAAAACTCGAGAGATTTAGTGGGTTGTTTTGTGTGTCACAACAAATGGTGACTTGCTTGAAGAACCAATTGTCTATGCTTCATATTAACCTTCATACTATGAATTATTAACTGCATAATTTATGAAAATTTGACAAATCGATATGTATCGTGGACCCCACAACACTCTCTTTTTCTGAAAGATAAAAATGTACTAATATCCTTGATGATCTTCATGATAATACCTGTGAGAAAATTTAGGAAGGAAATTATTTTATGTATATCAGAGGAGAGAGACACCATAGAAATTTGTTCTTGATTGTTTATAGATTGATGTGTGTTCCTCATCTCTTTTCTCCTATCATAACTTCACTACTAGTGAGTGTCCATAGCCCCGCCGAAGTTGCCTTGGTATCATACAAGCATGGCCTCCCTGCCAAGTTTGAAGCAATTTAATATATGTAGCATTTCATCATAATGGGTGCTTGGGAAGCGGCATGATACAAGAGTTGCTTTGATATGCAAGTCTTAGTTTTCGCTTCAACTTCATCGGTCTTTTCCTAAACATATTTTCGTTAAGTTGGTCGAGAATAGGGAAATATCACAAGCATTATCATGAGGACATATGTGGCTAGTAAATGTTCATGTTATGAACTAGTGAGACGAAAGTGGAAGTGATCACATAGATAACAGATTTGTCATCAATTTAAGCGTTTGAATCTATTTTATACATAATATGAGGCTTCTCTGATAACATAGTATCCTGAACTTTGTCGAGACAATGTAACCATAAGTTATATTTGTTCACTTTTGTACCAAATGTGAGGTGTTTCGTCTTCATTAAGTCACCCGAATAGTCAACCCCATGCAAATTGAGCGCTTATATTGTAACACAAACTCCAATAAGCCAAGTTTGAAGCAAGTTAACAGGGGATTTATTATAKAATTGAAGTAAATACAGTCTGGAAAAAGAAAAGGAAATTTTATTTTGAAAATATTTACAAAAATAAGAGTAAACCTAGTATGTACAAAGCTATATCACCTGGAGGTGATTAGGAGAAGTATTGTTTAAGCGCATGTCCATTGAYAGGGAGTTCCTCCTCGTCTCCCTCCAGTGTATTAAGTCAAAATTTTCTTGGTCCAATTTTCTTATGGATTTGAAACGGAACTAGACAAAGTTTTTGAATGCTTCCCTTTAATCTCATTTTCCTTATCCCACTTGAGTACAAGATCACCCTCTCAAAAATCTTTGTTTCCTATAGATGATTTATCAAAACATTTTTTTATTACTTCTTGATTTTGCATTAGGTTTGTCCTTTTCCCTATCCTCTTCAAGTTTTAGAAGCATATTCGACCTATGTTTCATTACTAGTCACTCTTTATCTTGAACAGATTGGGAAATTTGTAATGAAGGTAAGAAGGTGTGGGTAGGAAGGATCACTTCTTGTCTGTAGACCAGAAAAAAGGGAGAATTTCCTAGAGAGGACTTAGGTGTTACCCTATCACCCCATAGAGATTTTGGGAGGAATAGATGTCAATTTATTTTGGTGATCGTTAATTATTATTTTTAGGATCTTGATTAGATTATTTTTGGTTGATTTTGTTATTCCATTCCCTTGTGGATAATAATTAGTTGAATATTTGATTTTAATGTTTCTTTCTAATGCATATTCAGTTAATATTATAGAGGATAAATATTTATCATTATCAAAAACTAAAGATTCAGGGATACCAAATATGGTAATGATGTGAGATTCGAGGAAAGATGCCACTTGGATTTCATTGACAATATTCAAAGTGATTTCTTCAGTCCATCTGAAGAAATAGTTTGTTCTTGTTATGATGTACATGTGCAATTTAAAGGAATTGGGATTAATTTCCCCTATCACATCCAAACCCCATTTTTGGAATGGACATTCAATAGTCACTAGTTGAAGAGGGAAAGAAGGTTTATTTTCTCTTCCAACTAATTTTTGACATTATTGGCAGTTTTGGGCATATGCATGAGAATCTTTGAACAGGGTAGGCCAGTAATAGCTAGCCCTGAGTATTTTATGAGTTGTAGTATCACCTCCAAAATGTCCTCCATCAGGCCCATCATGAATTTTAGATAGAGCCTGGTCAGTGTCCTCTTTTTCAATACATCTTAAGTAAACACCATTCTAATTATTTTTTCATAGTACTCCCTAGATGAGTTGGTATTGTTCAAACTTGAGTCTAAGAGATATCTTCTTCTTTGGATCAAAATAATGTGGAGCAGCCTCATGGGTTAAATAGTATTCCATCTCATAATACCATTGGTCACTAGAGACAGGGATACAGTATACTTCTCTTTCAAATATATTTTGGTCTCAATAAATTTCATCTTCCTCTGCCTTTTCATGTGTTGACTCAGTTTCTATTTTGTAGAGCCCTTGTCCCTTGACAATTTTAGTAGTTTTTATTTCCAGGTCGTATTCGTGAAGGGTTGTTATCTGATTTGCTATTTTTTCTCCTATATCTCTCTATACTAGGAGTTTCCTTATAGTTGGATGGGGGATTGTTACTTTGGTTTTATACCTAGTCAGATAAGGTTTGAAGTGTTTTACCACCTTGAAGATGGCATAATTTTATTTATCTACTTTTATATAATCTAATTCTTCTCCTTTAAACCCAGAGCTAATGAAATCGATGGGGTATCCATATCCTTCTTTTCCCTTCTGTGTTAAGAAAGCTTCAAATGAAATATGAGAGGTGAATGTGTATAGTATGAAGTCTTTGTTGAAATCAGGACCCATCAATGTCGAAGCCTGAGTTATTTATTCTTTAATTTTCTCGAATGCATGTTTCTCTTTAGGTCCCCATTTAAACTCTACATCTTTCTAGATCATGTCTTGGATTGGTTTTATAGTTTCAACAAAACTAGGAACAAATCTCCTCACAAAAATTATTTTTCCTAGAAAGGACTGCATAGACTTATTATTATGTGGAGGGAGTATTTTAGAAATGGTTTCATTTTGTTCAGGTTAGATCATCATACTTTCTTTAGATACAATGAATCCCAACGACTTGTCTTCATCAACAACAAACACATATTTTTTGGGATTAAGAGATATTCCATATCTTCTTCATCTATTGAAAATTTTCCTCAAATGAGTAATATGATCAGCCTTGCCCTTGGAGAATATGGTGAGATCATCTATATATAAAACTACACACTCGCTAATTAGTCCCATGAAATCTATGTCCATGGCTCTCTGAAAGGTTGCCCAAACATTAATTAATCCAAATGGCATTTTCATGTATGCATAAGTTCCCCATTTAGTTCGGAAAGTAGTTTTTAATTGATCATCATGGGAAACTAGAACCTGGTTATATCTAGAGAAACCATATATTAATGAGAGCAGCTAAGACCTAGAGACACAATGGAGAATTTGCTCCATGGGAGGTACTGGATAAGTATCTTTCTATAATCCTTGTTCAAATTCATAAAGTCAACACAGAGTCTTATGTCTCCATTTTTATTCCTTATAGGTACAAGATTAGAGATCCATTGAGTATGCTTGAATGGGAAATGTATCCTAGATACTAACAACTTGTTAAGCTCTGCTTTCACCTATGGTTCTAAGCTTGGGTGCATTTTCCTTAACTTTTGCTGAAAATGTTTAGTTTGTAATTTTAAAGGGATAACATGTTGAATGATCTTTGTATCGTAGGTTTTGAGATCATCATATGTCCAGGAAAATATGTCTTTGTATTCTTTGAAAATATTTATGAAGGCTTGTCTTTCTTCAAAGGAACAATTCTTTCCCAAGTTGATGTTCTGAGGTGTGTTATTTGTTCCTAGATTTATTACTTCAAATTTCATTGATGAGTTGTTGGTCTTACAATTTGTTACCTTCTTAAAATTGTCCTAAAGTTCATATATATTTTCCAACCTTACCACACTTTTAGGTATATTATTTATCGGGATGATTTTATTTTTCTATGTTGAAGGATTGGTTGAGCCAAAAACATCTACATTCATTTCTCGATCATGTTGATCTTCATCAAATATGGAGTCTTTGGAGGTACCTTCAAGGTGTAGGAAACTTAGAATTTGTTAGTCATCATCAAAGACTCTCTAGTTGGTCACATTATCTGTTATCGAAGGTATGTAGAGTAATTTCATAGAAAAGGTGTCAGGAAATAAGTTTTAATAAGGAATAAGCCTAGAAGCTACATTAGCTAATAAATCAACATCATAATTCAAAGAGTGAGGAACAAGACTAATGTTGAATGCATCAAAATACTTAATCAATTCCCATACCTCTTGTTGGTAATTCTTAAGGTGACTAGAGAGACAGTGTATGGTGTTTCTTACTTGTCTTATGATAATCTCAGAATCACCAAATCTTACCTAGGAGACTATGGAGGCTCTTCCTAGTAGTAGACCTAGAATTGATGCCAGATGGGAAGACATCAATATAGGATGTCACATCCAAAACCAGAGAAATCATACATAATAGTAGCATCTAAAAGTAATAAATTTATCAAAATTAGAAATCTATCTAGTAGGTAGGAACCTTTGGTGGTTCTGTAGTGTAAGTCATGTCACTAGGATCACTAGAAGAGGGTCTCGGTATCCCGACCCAAGCCGTAAAAAATAGGGATATCTCTCGGTATCTCTACGGGGATATCTATAGGGTTTCTATATGAGATATCTACAACTGGGCTCTACTACCCAGGTAGGATCTTGTCTCCTATGGCCATTGGATTCACCTCATCTTGTTGCTTTTTGTCCAATTACACAAAATCGCATGTGTGATGTGTTCATTCATATATGATGTCGCCATCTCTATGTCCTTGCTAATAATCAATTTAGTCTTGATTCTCCACCCCAAGTAGTTATTATCCTATTTTCTTTCAATTCAATTATTTTTCTCAGTCCTTGCAGCAGTTCTTCATACTCATCAGTATTATTTGTGCATGGGAATTCAATATTGCATTTTATCATGACTTTCTTACCACTAGGGTCCTTTAGTATGTAGTCATCACCCACGCCTTCAATATCTTTTGACCCATCAAAAAATCACATATTAGGATCTATTTTAATATTATGTATGGACTTAGGATTTTCTTATGTTTCTAAATTAGTGTGGTTAGTGCAGATAGAAAAAACTTATAACTTGTCTCTAGATACTACATTATACTATACAATATCATGATTGTTTACATATGTTATATTATAGTGGTGCTCAACAATCTAAGTGAAATGAAGGATTTCATATTGTGTGTTTTATTCCACATAGGATGAGATCTCAGCACGGTAATTCCCAAAAAATGAATCACATGAATAATTTTCCAGAATAGAATGATTGAACATGACAGGCTCGTTTGGGTCATTCAAGTCCATTACCACATGTTTCATGTATCTTTCTCTATCAACCTTGATTTGATTGGGCTTGTCATTATAGGGTAGTCAAAGGTGCAACCATTCTGTGGAAAAAGTGTAGCAAAACAATCTTTTCTTAAGATCATGCCATAGGTATCAAGTATATCCACAACTATAATCACTACTACATATTGAAAAATTTGCGACAACCACTTGCGACGAAAGTACTCTTTCATCACAACATGCAAGAGAAAAAGTTATTTTTTTCAAATCTACCCCGTATTCGTCACAATCTCGACGCCTACAGTTTGACTGAACTATAATGGTCAATGTTTGTCGCATAAGCGACGACCATAGATTGGCCATCACATAAGCGATGAAAGTTGACCATAATAATTTAGTCAAACTTTACCGTTGAAAATGACCTAAAATAAATAGGTGTAAATATATATATATATATATATATATAGGTCACTATAGTCGCAATTGTGACGATGGTGACCTAAAATTGGCCTATAAATATTTGATGATTTAAATATGTTGAGACAATCTTGCTATAACAACGACGGTTCTGAAAGGGTATTTTTGCGTGGAAAAATGTCGCAGAATGTTGTTAGAGGTGGGGAAAAAAGTAAAGTGGGTGAAAAGGGTGATGGTAGATGTTATTACCCTTGTAAAAAATGTTGCCTCAGACGTCCCATAATAATTTTAATAGAAACAACTACAAAACATTGTAGGAAATATGGTCACATTGATGGCGGATCGAATGAATATCATCCCATGGTAATTAGCTATATATTCATTATATTTTTTTATTTTTTCAATTTTATATAAAATTATATATATGTATATATATTTTTTGAATGTTTGTTATAGTATA
>ML796717.1:106566-122089 GCA_009831015.1 Picea engelmannii | reverse complement strand
AAGTTAATTATCCCATGGAAGAAGATGATGGGACAAATCAAATGATCCAAGATTTTGTGACAAACCTCCCGTTCGTCACGACATCAACCTCTCATAACAAGTGCAATTTTTTTGTTTTTTTTTGTGGGTGCATGTGTACAAGGGTAATAAAGACATTATAATCTGCGCCACAACACGACGACGAACATGGCGCATGCTACTGCGACCACAACATAATGATCTAAGATGCACATCAATCATCTGGAAGCAATGAATGACAATCAACCGACAATAAATAAGACTGACTACCTACCCGTCCTACCCTGCAATGGTTAGGACCTCCAAGACACATAAGCAATGCTCAAGCCCAGGTTCCCATCGATTTTAACCATTTAAGGTCTCAGGGCTGGCGATTGTTCTGAGGAACAAGGAGGTGTCTACATCCCGCCCAAGACAACAAGTCCAAGCCTACTAAGCTAAAGACCATAACATAACCATCAATATCTCAATTAACAAAGTTATCTACATTAAGGAAAATTTCAATAGTGAATCATTATTAACTCATTAAATTACACGCTACTATTACTGTATTGCATTGGAAGTGTACTTTTAATCAAATTACAAGATATCGACAATTAATAAAGCAAGTAAGGCATTTATTATGACAATAATATAACCATTAATATAACAGTTAACATGGTTATCTACGTTAAGGCAAAGCATTAGTGAGACATTATTAGCTCCTTAACTCATTAAATTACTCACTACTTAAAAGTCATTAAGAAGCTACTATTCTACTCTCTTATACCAATTCAATGAGATATTAAATTCCCAAAAGTAAATCTAGCCACAATCCTTTTCTATTATTATTATATATACATCCCAAGGGTCTTGAACATCCCCTCTTCTCAATAACAAGTTATAATTAATGATAACCAATTTTACATAAACACTTGTAAATTGCCAAAAGATAAATCTAAGGGAAGCTCTATAACACCATTCCTTATTTTAAGGTTAGCATCCAAGTAGGCCTTAATTCCTTAGAGCGCAATATCAGGTTATTAAAATAAATCAACATGATGCTAAGTGAAGAAGGATTAAATGAAGGAGAGTAACATCTTCTCACCCACTCTCTCTCTATATATCCAAGTGTTACAATATTTAGATCTGGCCATTATTAAGTATTACATTAATTAGTGTCAACTTAAGGGGTAAAACTTCTAATATAATTTAATCATAAATTAAAACTAGACAACAAGAATGAAGAATCTCGTTCTTTATTCATGGATTGTTAATTCCCTACCTTCACCTGAGATACATTTCCATAACATCTATGAAGGAGGAGGTGAATGGTATTTAACAATGACGCATCATTAATAATCCATGATCATAGAGTACATGATAATAATTGGATTGTAGTACAGTTTAATTCGTTTATGTCCATAAATTATGGGTAACCCCAATTAGAAACTTAACTAGAAATAAATGAAAGGACAAGGAACTGAATTAAATTAACTGAGAACAATTCAACTATTAAAACTAATAATCATAATTACACCGTTAACTCACTTCTACCATCACCATTAACATGGAACTATTAAACAAAGAAGGAAGATTAAAACGATTAAATCTCTTAATCAATTCAGTCGTTGTATTATTGTTATATCAAAATAAAGGGGGGTACGATAGTTATGTTAATTACAGTTGTAGTCACCATGTTAAATCAATAAACTATTATAAAAATAGCCATGCCACTATTTACTCGGGAATTCCAAAATAAAACATAGGAAACTGCCACTGCCATTAAGAGTCACTTCCATCCTGACATCTCACAGGTGGAAGGGTTGGGGCCTTTTCTCATCCAGGCCATAAGAAGGTTAAAATAGTAGCTCCAGGTTGGAAAATGATACACAGTCCGATATTAACCCACGATACAAGGAGGATCATAAAGACGCAGGCAAGGTTGGGTCTTTTGATCATTCTGGCCACGAGTTGATTAAGAAATCTCTAGGACAGGAATGTTACACCGTCTGATCATCAATTGACATTCAAGGATTAAAAAAAACGTAGGAAGGGTTTGATCCGGTGAGTGGTTGCCTGAGTTAAAGGATGAGTTCATGGGTTCATTCTTCTGCAACCCGATCAATGGTTCATCACGTGCGTGGGTGTTTACAGCAGGGAGACACAACATCGATTAAGGAAAATCATATGGCTCAACAGCAGACATAGGCTATTTCTTACAGCCAAGGTCATGGGCATTTCGGCAACTCCAACAATGGTTTTAACAGTAAAAACGAGGTCATTAATCGGCGATACACCAGTCTGATTTTAAAGGTACATTCGTGCCCTTTCAACAACGACACCACCAACCAAAGGGGAGGGTAAAGTTGGGGTCAAATACCAGTAAAAAGGAATCTTTGTAGCAATCAATCGAGCAACAAATCGATGGTAAAAAAAAATCGTGGAGTTATGATAGGTAACAACCAAGGAACTTTGATTCTGCCCAAGGGCAGCACACTGTCCAAACATCTTCAATCAAGTTTAAGCATGAAAACATATATAAAACACAGTCATAAATTTTATGCAAAAGTGGCCATTCCGGTTAACAGTTCATTGTCCGACGCCACATAAAATCGAAGCTTAACAGAACATTGCAGTACACTTCCACAAGAGATATCACAACGATAGCGCTGCCTAAATATATAAACAACGACTCCTTATTATAAATTGCCCAAATTAAACTCGTCCCCAAAATAAAATTGTAGATCGCAGTCATCAAGTAAACAGAGAGTCACTAACTAAGGGATCTCAGTTAGTAAAATGAAGAAATCGCAGAGAAGGAATGTAAAACGCGGTCCAGTGATTTACCCTTCAAGGAGTGGGCCTCTAGGCTAGCTAAACCCACCTTACAATGAACTAAAATCTCGAGGTACAGTAATTGTTATAAAAATTTAACATTTAGCAATCGTCGAATGAAATTAGCAGTTCAACAAGCGTTATATAAAATTTATCATCAGTTGACTTTTCCAATAAACAAGCAGATCCACCATAAATTACACAACATTCTATCATTCAAACAAGAAGTGTACCATTGCCTGATCGCCTGCTCCGAGTGTCGTCCACGTGCTATGTGCAACTCATGCTCGTCAGTCGTCGAGACCTCACCGGTACCTCCCAGCCAACGCTAGGGGTACTCTACTTCCCCCTTAGCCCCCTGAGCCGCAAAGGGGCCACACACTATCTAGAGGGTACGTCTAGCTCCCAGCTTGCCTCGCAAGGCCGAGCTACCACTCCCCTCCGAGCTGGGAAATCCCAACTCCCACAAGTAAATCAGTCAAGTCAATATTCCTACAGCGTAACATTATGCTAATAGAAGATCCCCCCTTTCATCCTTCTCCTTCCTCTATTTTATAGAGTTTCCCACTTCCTTTCTTTTTCTAAATCTCATTTAATTAAAGTTTTAATAAAAAATTCCTAAAAATTCTCCTTCGTACAAGTGTCACCCATCCCCCACATTTATCCATTAATTATTTTCTTTAATTAATTAATTGTCTTATTTCCCTCACCCACCTAGAGTTACTCCTAAAATCACTCCTAGGTGTCCCTAGATTCCCTTACAGGTTTTAAAGGCTTTCCCTAAAATGAAATTGCTAAATCAGTTTAAAGTTAGAAGGTTCTTAAATGCAGATTCTTTACTAAGTTGGTTTCCCACTTTTTACCATGAGTTCTCCTCTTTCCCTCTTTAGGTTACCTCCTTTCCCTAATTTCCTAATTTTTATATTTCCCTCTTTCCCCTTTTTATTTGAGCAGAAATGACAGTTGTGCAAATTAACCTTTTTTTACTTTTATTATTAATTTAATACCTTCTTAAATTATCAAAAGTTTAAAATAAATTAATTGCCTCCTTACATTTTATATCCATAGGTTTTTATTTAATTTCTTACTCTCTTCATGTTACTAAAAATTTTATGAAGGCCAAAATTATTACTTAAGTGGTTTTAAATTTTATTATTTTATTTTTTTATATATATTATTTTTTTTATTTTTTTTTAAAGGTAGACAAAATTTTACTCCTAGCGAAATTTTAGACTTAGAACTTAGATTCTGAACTGGGCGACATTTAATTAGGGAAGTTGTTTAAAAATTTCTTAACGTGTTAATTGTCTTAAGTCCATCTAGGTTCATACCTCTATCATCATCAATGCGACGTGCCCTTTAGGACGCACTAGGTACTCCAAGGGTGCCACTCGCCTCATCTGTTCCCTTGTGCGACGTGCCCTTAAAGACGCACTACGTGCTCCAAGGGTGCCACTCACCTCTTAACTGATTGGTAGACATCAATAACCCCTGGAGTCAACACTTTGCCAGGTGAAATTGTGGGAGACTAAGGGCTTCTAAGGAATAAGGCCCCCTCCTTATTGTGCGCCCCTTAGAATCATCGTGAGCGACTATCGCAGTCTGCCCTCACGGCATCATGGGTCCTCTCGAACTAGGTAATCGTTAACCTATAGTTTGAACCACGGCGGGAGTGCTAGTAGGCTATGTCAGGGCTGATGTCCACACCTCTCCCTCAACCTCTCTGGTAGTCATGTGTGGCCCCTTTACTCCATATGTGAGTCTGGTTGGCAAGCTATCCTTAGCCTTCATCATCAACAAATCATGTCAGAACATATCCATATCATATCACTCAGTCGGATGCACTAATATCACAGTAAAACAATCAAACCCCAAAGGCACACTCCCTGACTCGATCTGGAGTCCAAGGGGTTCCATCGATGCCTCTACATCCTCAAGGTCCAAAACCCTGGACACTCAATAAAACCGAGTCAATAGCACCTGTCTATGCCAATGCAGTAAAACAACATGTCATCTACCCATAACGCATCATAATCAAAGTCAAATGTTTTAATAGCATAATAATCTGGATCACTTGCGAGCAAGTGTCTTCAAAGAATAAGTTCGCTCAGTGCACCAGAGCAAGATGTTACATACACCCCCTCTTGGTCTAAACTTTGTCCCGAAGTTTCTCAGTATAAATGCCGAAATAAGTGTATCACAGTATCATATGTCTATCTATCAAACAAAAATGGAAACTGTTGGTGCATATCATATGCGTCCTCCCAGGTCGCCAAGTGTGGACTATAATTGTCCCACTGGACCTTGACCCGATCCACCGTTTGACGTCGTAGCTGTTGAACGCGATGATCCAATATGAAGACCGGCTCAGCCTTGATCACCCCCTTGTCTAATACCTGCAAGGAACTCATGTCAATAACATGTGTAGGATCACTAATATAATGTCTCAAAACAGATACATGAAAAACATCTTGCATACGCCTCAAGGAATCAGGCAAGGCTAGTCAATAGGCCATGTGCCCCTTTCTCTCCACAATCTCGAAGGGTCCCACTAACCTAGGAGAGAGTTTAGCTCCCTTCCCAAACTTGATCGAACTCTTATGCGGTTTAACCCGTAAGAAGACTCGATCACCGACCTTGTAACTATGGTCGACACGGTGTGCATCGGCATAACTCTTATGTCGATCCTGCACTTCTTTAATCCTTTGTCTTATTGTTTGCATTTTCTCTTCCGTTTCTTGGATCGCTTATGGTCCCACTAGGACCCTATCCTCAAGCCGATCCCAACTCAAAGACGTCTGACACGGTCGCCCATAAAGAAACTCGAAAGGCACCATTTTAATGGTGCTCTGGTAACTATTGTTGTAAGAGAACTCTACTAGAGGCAAGAATTATTCCCAATGCTTTTGTTGATCCATCACGTACATGTGCAACATGTCCTCCAAGGTTTGGTTCGTTCATTAAGTATGTCCATCAGTCTCTGAGTGATATGCAGTACTAAAGTTAAGTTGTGTTCCCAAGGCCTCTTAGAAACTCGTCCAAAATCATCCAGTAAACACTGATCCTTGATCGGATATAATACTCTCAGCCCTGTCATGCAGCCTCACAATCTCACTGATGAATACTCTAACTATGTCAGGTGCCTGATACATCATATGCACAGGAATAAAGTGAGAACTCTTTGTGAGAGTGTCTACTACTACGAAAATCGAGTCATGCCTCCTTGCCATTAGTGGCAATCCAACAATAAAATCCATCGAAATAACCTCCCATTTCGATTCTGGAATGGCATGTGGTTGTATTAATCCCGTTGGGTGTCTATGTTCAGCCTTTACCTGCTGACATTCTAGACATCTTGCCACATAGTTGACTATGTATGTCTTCATTCCCTTCCAGAAGAATAAGGATTTAAGGTCTTCCCACATCTTCATGACTCCCGGGTGAGCCATGTAAACTTCTCTATGAGCCTTGCTCAGGATCAACATCCTCAACTCGTCATTCGGTGGTATGTAGATCCGATTTTTAAACCTCAATAATCCGTCGCTATGAAATGAAAATCCCTCAAATTGTGGTACCATCATTGTGTTTTGTCCGATAAAACCCTCGACCTCATTGTACCAGTCATCATCACGCTGTAAAGTTAGAATATTTTCACGTAGATTCCTCTGAAGAGGTAACACCGAAAAGATGCGTGGTCTCCGACTCAAATCATCCACCACTCGGTTCACTGTTCCCTTCATGTAAGTAATCTCAAAGTCGTACTCGCTAAACAATTCCGACCAACGTCGTTGTCGTGCGTTCAGGTCGCTTTGCGTAAAAATGTGTTGTATTCCACAATGGTCAGTCTTTAATTCAAATTTTCTTCCCACAAGGTAGTGTCTCCAAACCTTCAAGGCATATACGATGGCTAATAAATCCAAATTGTGCGTCGTGTAGATCTCCTCATGCCTTCTCAGTTTCCTCGAAATGTAAGCAATCACTCATCCATCTTGCATCAAGACTCCGCCTAAGCCTTCTTTGGATGCGTCTGTGCATACCAAGAAGTCTGCATCCATGTTAGGGACCTTTAGTATCGGCGTTGTTGTCAACAACTCCTAAAGCCTCTGAAATGATTCCGCGCATTTCTCGGTCCAAACAAACTTCTTGTTTTTCTTCTGCAATTCCGTGATCGGGTTTTCTATCTTCGAAAACCCCTCGATGAACCATCGATAGTATCCTTCCAAACCCATGAAGCTACGCACTTCTAGGACATTTGTCGACGCAGGCCATTCCATAATAGCCTCAACCTTTGTTGGATCCACGACGATGCCTTTGCCGGAGATGACATGCCCTAAGTAGTGAATCTTCGATTGGTAAAAAGATCATTTGGAAAACTTCCCATACAATTTGTGCTCTCGCAAACACTGTAGTACCAAGCGCAAGTGCTCGTCATGCTCCTACGTCGTCCGAGAGTAAATCAAAATATCATCAATGAATACTTGGACGAACTTGTCCAAGTACTCGCGAAACACCCCATTCATCAAAATCATAAATACCCCTGGGGCGTTTGTCAGTCCAAACGGTAAAATAGTAAACTCGTAATGTCCAAACCTCATCTTAAAGGCAGTCTTAGGAACGTCATCCTCCTTGATCTGTAACTGGTGGTATCCTGATCTCAAGTCGATCTTGGAGAACACCATTGCGCCCTTCATTTGATCGAACAGATCATCAATCCTCGACAATGGATATTGATTCTTGATCATAGCCTTGTTCAGTTGATGGTAGTCAATGCAAAGCCTCCATGATCCGTCCTTCTTTCATATGCAAATAACAGATGCACCCCACGGTGAAACACTAGGACGTATGAGTCCCAGGTCCAGCAACTCCTTCAGTTGCATTTTCAACTCTTGTAACTACGGGGTCGACATTCGATAAGGTGTTCTTGCTATCGGTTCAGTTCTTGGTTTCAGGTCTATGGTAAACTCCAACTTCCTCTCTGGCGGCATCCCAGGTAACTCCTTCGGAAACAAGTCTACAAACTCTCTCACCATCGGAAGGTGTTCCAGACCTTTCGCTACTCCCTTCTCGTTTAACGCAAGGATCGCATAAAGGTTGCACCCCTTGCGCATACTCTTCCATAGTTGTAAGGAAGAGATGAACCTCAGGGAAACTCCCTGGTTCCATCCTATAATCACACATCTCTGGCCCTCCTCATCGACCAAGCTCAACCATTTTGTCTTACAATTGAGTATCGCCTCATGTGACTCCAACCAATCCATACCTATCACGACATCAGAAGATCCTAGGATCGTGACGTATAGGTTGTCCCTTGTGACAAACTCTCCCAGGTTAAGGGTATAGCCTGTAACCTTTCCTCCAACCTTCTTTTTGGCTCCTAAAGCCATCTCTACGAAGCTAAACTTGTCATGTTCGACTGCCTTTACCTTAATCCTTTTTAGTGCTGCACCAGAAATGAAGCTCTCAGTGGCACCGGGATCTATCAAAATACTAAGGGTCTGGTCAGCAACAGTACCTGTTATTCACCACTGCATGAATCCGATGGGGATTGCCCATATCTCCCATGGTAGTGGGTCCAACTGATCCGGACGCTCTGGTCCTCTCCATAGGGAAGTCGCGCTAGTAGTGTGGCTCCCCACACGTCCAACATCCCTTCTTTGGTCGGGTAGTCCTAGTACCTGAAGTATAATATGATGGCCCACTGGCCTGGAACCCTGGTATGTTCTACTGAATAGGCCTAAACTACTGTTGTTGCGGGCGACACTGCTGTTGATGTTGTGGTCCCCGATAAGGTGTCCGTTGCTGAGGCGTCGGTCGCCGGGGTGTAGTGAAAGTGGATCCCCTCTGGAAGCCATGATATCCCGACATATGTCTCGTTGGTGTCTAGTGTTGTTGTGTTCCAGATGAAACCTGCCCTACTGGTCTTGCTGGAGTCATGGTCTGACCCCCACTGATAAGATCCTCCTCTGCAATGAGGGCCTTCTAGATGGCATTGTGCAAGGTTTGGGGCATCAAAATCCTAACCTTTACACATGGGCTGCCTTTAAGGCCTAACACAAACCTGTTGACCTTAAGTTTCTCCATGTTAAGGTGCGGAGCATACCGGAGCAGCTCCATAAAATGGGCCTCGTACTTGGGTACCGTACAACCTCCCTATCATAAGGCGTTGAACTCATTGAGATGACGCTCAATGAATTCCTCTAAAAGGTACCTCTCTCGAAACTGTTCCTCAAACAGTTCCCATGACACATCTTCGACATCCATGGTCAACTGTGGTAGGAGTGTCTTCCACCATATAAGAGTGCTCCCCTTCAGTTGAAATACCGCCATGCGGACCTTCATGTTGGAGGTATAATCACAAAGTGTGAAGCACATCGCCATGTTCTCCAACCATCCCTCGGCGGCTGCACTGTCCGGGGCATCAAAGAACTTGGGAAATTTGACCTTCTCAAGTTCACGGTGAATGCTACCAGTTCCAGCCAGTGCACGCAGCGAAACCTCAATGGGTTTCAGTGCCTTGGCCTCATCTCTGTCCAAACGGCTAATCAGAGCCTCGAACATGTGCTGAAAAGATCTCATCATTCCGACTACATCACCAACTGCTATCTGCTCCTATCCAAGAACCTGCTCACCTCCCTGAGGGTTAGAACCCTCAGGCGTGGATGCTACTGGAGGTTTCACGCCTCCTCCCCTAGCACCCCATCGTTTGCCTCTGCGATGTCCTCTAACCATGATTACCTACATGCACACAATCAACTCGATTAGAAATAGTATAATCAAATCATGTCAATGAAAGCCGTAGCGATCCCAAGTCACGGGTTGAACCCACTCTGATACCATATGTGACAAACCTCTTGTTAGTCACAACATCAACCTCTCATAACAAGTGCAATTTGTTTTTTTTGTTTGTGGGTGAGTGTGTACAAGGGTAATAAAGACATTATACTCTGCTTCGCAACACGACGACAAACATGGCGCATGCTACTACGACCACAACATAACGATCTAAGACACATCAATCATCTGCAAGCAATGAACGACAATCAACCGACAATAAATAAGACTGATTACCCGCCCGTCCTACCCTGCAATGGTTAGGACCTCCAAGACACATAAGCAACGCTCAAGCCCAGCTTCACATCGATTTTAACCATTTAAGGTCTCAGGGTTGGTGATTGTTTTGAGGAACAAGGAGGTGTCTACATCCCACCCAAGAAAACAATTCCAAGCCTACTAAGCTAAAGACCATAACATAACCATCAATATCGCAATTAACAAAGTTATCTACATTAAGGAAAATTTCAATAGTGAATCATTATTAACTCATTAAATTAGACACTACTATTACCGTATTGCATTGGAAGTGTACTATTAAAACAGTCCTCCCTAGCACCTCCCAACCTCCCTGAAATATAAATCTTTGCTACTGAAACTTATTACAGTGATATAATGTTCAACAATGGCTTACCAGACTCATCACTGTTCTGCTGCATTTCATTTTTCTGCCTGCCTCACTGCCTTCCTGCACACATGACTTGCGCTATCTGTTCTTCTGCTTTTTATGCTATGTGCACCATGTCCATTCACTACACAGATCCTCTTCTATTCAATTCAGCTGCTGCACTCTCTTCCTTCTTCACACATGAATCACCTTTAACAACAACAACCACCACAACTCCAACAGCAACAGCAACCCTTCTCTTCTCTGTACCGTGTATATATATCTTTTGTGCATATTCTACATGCAATATTCACCATTCTTCTGCATGCTCATACCGCGCCAATCTCCTCCACATCTCGAGTGCTCTGCCTGATCATCATGGTAACTCTTCAGCTTCTCTGGCGGTTTTCCCACGCGTTCAGCATCACTGGTTGTTATGTTGAGATTCCTTTTTCTCTCTGGCAGTTGAGACTCTTCGTCTTCTCTATTACAGTCGAGCTCATCCAGAACAACCAACCATACACAGTCTGTCTCATTTTCTTTTATACACACCCCCATGGCAGTTCCACTTCCCATTTCCTTAGGCAAAAGAACGACAATTGTCTGAGTCACTGAAACACCAACTGAACCGCTAACTGATTTGCAATCATGAGTCCGTTTTGCTAACAGATTCGTAACTGGGGAGTTAACTCTAAGAGAGAAAAGTAACCCTCCGATCAACACTTGATCTGACGGTTCAGATCATTCCGCGATTTCGACACTCCTGATGTTCAATGTTCTTGTCACTTACAAATCCCCATCTACGAAATTTCGATACAGAACTTTTCTGCACTAGCTCCTTCCTCTATATGACTCTGGTCATAACCAAGCGCCTATGCAAAAAGCGCTTTTCACGAATTCGCGTTTCGTGAATCTGGAGATGCGGCATCTCGACTTTCCAAGTCGCGATCTCTGAAACCCCAAAATGGAGCTTATCTAGACTGACTCCTTCCCTTCTTGTGACCATGGGCTGTGACCACAGCCTTATGCATAAGGCGCTTTCATGATTTCGCATTTCATGAGTCTAGATATGAGACATCTCGACTCTCCAAGTCGCGATCCCCGATACCCCGAAATGGCGTGGGATCAACGATCCTGATCAGAGCTTGATTCAACGGCTGCGATTGGATCGCAATTTCGCATATCGCAAAATCAACATTCTTGTTGCATTGTTTACTTGTCTCTCCATGTTGCAATCCTCGAAACTCCGATATGGAGTTAGATCAATGATCCAGATCTGAGCTTGATTCTATGGCTGCGATTGAATCGCAATTTCGCATATCGCGAAATCGGCATTTTTGATGTTAATAACCTTTGACATCTCCAACTCTCGATCCCCAAAACTCCAACATGGAGTTAAATCAATGGTCCAGATCTGAGCTTGAACTGATGGCTCAGATTACATCGTGATTTCGCATATCGCGATATCAGGATTCCTGTTGCATTGTTTCTTTGACATCTCCAACATGCGATCCTCGAAACTCCGAAGTGGTGTACATCTGTTGACGTCACACGTGGATTGACACATGTTGAATACTGCCACGTGTCACTCTGATTCGTGACTTACATGTGCCTGAAGTGTTGAATCAGTCTGACACTTGTCATTACCTAGTTATGCCATGTGTTCCTAGCTGACGTGGTTTGCTGACGTGAGTCGGATCGACGGTCTAGATCTTATCTTGATCTGACGACTGCGATTAAATCGTAATATCGCATATCGCGATTTCGGGATTCCTGATGTTAATAATCTTTGACATGTTTAACTCGCGATTCTCGAAACTCCGACATGGACTGGGATCAACGGTCCAGATTCAACCTCGATCTGACGGCTCAGATTAAGTCACGATTTTGCATATCACGATTACGCCCGCTTCTCCTTGTTCTTTAAGGATCGTGCAGGTTCTCCTCGATCCAATGGTGGTCAGACCCTGCACTCAGATCTGACGTCTGAGATCTATCCTCCTCTTCATCGCGCTCCTCTTGTCTACATTGAGATCTGACGGTCATCGGGAATTTGGGATGGGATCCAATGATCACCGACGCTTCTCCTCCAAGATTTAGTCAAGAGTTAACCTCATCCCCGGTGCACACTTACGCACTTCATTCGAATCTGCACTAATTTCTCCTGAGCTTACGTTGTTCCTGTTTTTCCATCGATGCACACTCTGATCCTGCCATCTTCATTGTTGTACTTTCCATCAATGACAAGCATACACTGCCTGTAAAACATAACAAACATCCTCTGCACTATCTCTTCTGATCTTATCAAGGTTTCTCTGCAGCTTCTTCCCAAAATACTTCTGGTGCCCGTCTATTACATTCTTCCTGTGTTCATGCCATCTTCATTGCTATTCTTGCCATCAATGACAAGCATATGCTACATGTTAAACATTTCCAACAGACACACCATTAATAATCCACGATCATAGAGTACATGATAATAATTGGATTGTAGCACAGTTTAATTCATTTCTTTCCATAAATTATGGGTAACCCCAATTAGAAACTTAACTAGAAATAAACGAAAGGACAAGGAACTGAATTAAATTAACTGAGAATAATTCAACTATTAAAACTAATAATCATAATTACACTGTTAACTCACTTCTACCATCACCATTAACATGGAACTATTAAACAAAGAAGGAAGATTAAAATGATTAAATCTGTTAATCAATTCAGTCGTTGTATTATTGTTATATCACAATAAAGGGGGGTATGATAGTTATGTTAATTACAGTTGTATTCACCATGTTAAATCAATAAAATACTATAAAAATAGCCATGCCACTGTTTACTCGAGAATTCCAGAAAACAACACAGGAAACCGCCACTGCCATTAAAGGTCGCTTCCATCCTGACATCTCACAGGTGGAAGGGTTGGGGCCTTTGCTCATTCGGGCCATAAGAAGGTTAAAATAGTAGCTCCAGGTTGGAAAACGATACACAGTCTGACATTAACCCGCGATACAAGGAGGATCATAAAGATGCAGGCAAGGTTGGGTCTTTTGATCATTCTGGCCACGAGTTGATTAAGAAATCTCCAGGATAGGAATGTTACACCATCCGATCATCAATCGACATTCAAGGACAAAAAAAATTCAGGAAGGGTTGGATCTGGTGAGTGGTTGCCTGAGTTAAAGGATGAGTTCGTGGGTGCGTTCTTCCGCAATTCGGTCAACGGTTCAACACGCGCATGGGCGTTTACAGTAGGGAGACGCAGCATCAATTAAGGAAAATTGTATGGCTCAACAACAGACATAGGCTATTTCTTACAGCCAAAATCATGGGCATTCCGGCAACTCCAACAATGGTTTTAACAATAACAACGAGGGAATTAATCGGCGATACACCAGTCTGATTTTAAAGGTACATTCATAGCCTTTCAACAATGACACTAGAGACCAAAGGGGAGGGTAAAGTCGGGGTCAAATACCAGTAAAAAGGAATCCGTGTAGCAATCAATCGAGTAGAAAATCAGTGGTAAAACAAAATCATGGAGTTATGATAGGTAACAGCCAAGGAACTTCGATTCCACCCAAGGGCAACATGTTGTCCAAACATCTTCAATCAAGTTTAAGCATGAAAACATATATAAAACGCAGTCATAAATTTTATGCAACAGTGGTCATTCCGGTTAACAGTTCGTCGTCCGATGCCACATACAATCGAAGCTTAACAGAACATTTCAGTACACTTCCACAAGAGCTATCACAACGATAACGCTGCCTAAATATATAAACAAAGGCTCCTTATTATAAATTTCCCAAATTAAACTCGTCCCCAAAATAAAATTGTAGATTGCAGTCATAAACTAAACAGGCAGTCACTAATTAAGGGATCTCAGTCAGTAAAATGAAGAAATCGTAGAGAAGGAATGTAAAACACGGTCCAATGATTTACCCGTCAAGGAGTGGGCCTCTAGGCTAGCTAAACCCACCTTACAATGAACTAAAATCCCAAGGTACAGTAATTGTTATAAAAATTTAACATTTAGCAGTCGTCGAATGAAATCAGGAGTTCAGCAAGTGTTATATAAAATTTATCATCAGTTGACTTTTCCAATAAACAAGCAAATCCACCATAAATTACACAACATTCTATCATTCAAACAAGAAGCGTATCGTTGCCTAATTGCCTGCTCCTAGTGTCGTTCGCGCGCTACGTGCAACTCACGCTCGCCGGTCGTCGAGACCTCACCGGTACCTCCCATCCAACGCTAGGGGTACTCTGCTTCCCCCTTAGCCCCCTGAGTCATAGAGGGGCCACACACCGTCCAGAGGGTACGTCTAGCTCCCAGTATGCCTCGCAAGGCCGAGCTACCACTCCTCTCTGAGCTGGGAAATCCCAAATCCCACAAGTAAATCAGTCAAGTCAATATTCCTGCAACGTAATGTTAAGCTAACAAAAGATCCCCCTTTTTATCCTTCTCCTTCCTCTATTTTATAGAGTTTCTCACTTCCTTTCTTTTTCTAAGTCTCATTTAATTAAATTTTTAATAAAAAATTTCCTAAAAATTCTCCTTCGTACAAGTGTCAACCATCCCCCACATTTCTCCATTAATTATTTTCTTTAATTAATTAATTGTCTTATTTCCCTCACCCACCTAGAGTTACTCCTAAAATCACTCCTAGGTGTCCCTAGATTCCCTTACAGGTTTTAAAGGCTTTCCTTAAAATGAAATTGCTAAATCAGTTTAAAGTTAGAAGGTTCTTAAATGCAGATTCTTTACTAAGTTGGTTTCCCACTTTTTACCATGAGTTCCCCTCTTTCCCTCTTTAGGTTACCTCCTTTCCCTAATTTCCTATTTTTTCTATTTTCCTCTTTCCCCTTTTTATTTGAGCTAGAAATGACAGTTGTGCAAATTAACCTCTTTTTACTTTTATTATTAATTTAATACCTTCTTAAATTATCAAAAGTTTAAAATAAATTAATTGCCTCCTTACATTTTATATCCACAAGTTTTTATTTAATTTCTTACTCTCTTCATGTTACTAAAAATTTTATGAAGGCCAAAATTATTACTTAAGTGGTTTTCAATTTTATTATTTTATTTTTTTATATATATTATTATTATTATTATTATTATTATTATTATTTTAAAGGTAGACAAAATTTTACTCCTAGCGAAATTTTAGACTTAGAACTTAGATTCTGAACTGGGCGACATTTAATTAGGGAAGTTGTTTAAAAATTTCTTAACGTGTTAAT
>ML796717.1:41059-52281 GCA_009831015.1 Picea engelmannii | reverse complement strand
AAGGGCTCTAAGGAATAAGGCCCCCGCCTTATTGCGCGCCCCTTAGAATCATCGTGAGCGACTGTCGCAGTCGGCCCTCATGGCATCGTGGGTCCTCTCGAACTAGGTAATCGTTAACCTACAGTTCGAGCCACGGCGGGAGTTCTAGCAGGTGGTGGCAGGGATGCTATCCACCCCTCTCCCTCAACCTCTCTGCAATTGTGTGTGGCCCCTTTACTCCATATGTGAGTCAATTCGGCAAGCTATCATCAGCCTGCATCACCAATAATCATGTCAGAAATGTCGTCATCAAATCATCAATCAAGTACAACATCATAATAAACATATCAACCCAAAAGCACACTCCCTGACTCTGTCCGGAGTCCAAGGGGGTTCTACCGATGCCTCTGCATCCTCAAGGTCAAAAACCCTGCACACTCAATCAAACTGAGTCAATAGCACCCGTCTAATCAAATAGTAACACATCATGTCATCTGTCAATCACATCATAATCAAATATAATAGGTCTAATGTCAAAAAGGGTCCARATCACTTGCGAGCAAGTGTCCTCAAATAATAAGTGGTCTCAGTGCGCCAGAGCGGGATGTTACACTTTACGTAATCATTGGTGTTTCTTAACAATGCCTAACAGGTCCACCTTTGAACTCCAATGACATTACACCTAGATCAATGGTCCAGATTCATTGGCCTGCAGATCCAATAGCCCGAAATAAAACAAATACCTAGAGGACATTATCGTCTAATGGGACCCACCTTTCCTCCTTAACCAATTACGTAGTGACATATGTCACTACTCAGCCATGTTGGCACCCTCATGTCATCATGACATCCACCTGTCTTGGACGAATCTCAAGGAAATTAACAGGAGAGGTCTCTCTCGCCCAACATCACATCAACAACTCTCATCATGGGGTTGATGCCTTTATCATCGTCGGCATTTTTTGTCGACA
Source organism: Picea engelmannii (assembly GCA_009831015.1). Classification (NCBI taxonomy): domain Eukaryota; kingdom Viridiplantae; phylum Streptophyta; class Pinopsida; order Pinales; family Pinaceae; genus Picea; species Picea engelmannii. Next base: position 51,331 of record ML796717.1, on the reverse strand, counting down.
CATGACCTTGCTAAAATTTTAAACTTCGAAAAATGTCCTAGATCTCTCTGCCAGTGGATCTGATGGATGACAGTTGAAGCAAGGGTCCAAAGGCCCTCCACACCCATCAGGTCCTACTCTTACCTGATCAAACAATCACTTAGTGACATTTTTTACTACTTGGCCATGTTGTTTAAACGTACCTCATATACCACAAAAAAATGTACGGTGTTAAAACTTTCAATGTCATTATCACTTGACAACATGAATATGGCTCCTTTATCAATTTGTTGACTCAAGGTTGTCCAATTGTTCCTTTTTAGAAAGGTTATATACATATTTTAAATTCTTGTTTTGTAAAACTTCTAATTCTATCTAATACTATTTTCCAAGAATTAAATTTATCCCTTAAAAACTTAAGTTAATTGCAAATGCTATGCATATTTGTATACAACATTAGCTTACTATTAATATATTACCATTATTTTCAAGGTCAAATCTTAGAGCCTTAACTCAGCAAGATGAATTTTAAAAGCCTCCAAGGCTTCCTATAAGTTTAATCATATAATTCATTTATATTAAATTCTAATGTTGTCCTCAAAGGCCCTGTTATCCCCTAGCCTAGAGATAACTAAGGAGATTATGTCTCAAGGCCCACAGGTCCTATACATGGAGTATCGAGAGGCATATTGACTTGAGCCTGGCCCTGGAGGGGCCATATTTCTTCTTCGGCGCCTCCATATTGTCAGCAAAAGCAACATCCATCCCATCATCCTGGTCCTTCAGTAGGAGTGGGTCTTTCTCCATGAGGTAATGACTCTGGGTATTATGGTATGTGTCACTTTGATTCTCAAAACATTTGAATATGTGCATTTAATTATTTTTACTTCTAATGTGTGCTTGGATCTTATGCCTTTTCACCTATCCACACCTGGGGGGGATGATAGAATGCCCTAGCAAGTTTCTTCCCATAGGGTTTGAGTTGCCACTAGATGAGTTTATGAAAGGTCATCATTTGTTCCCACCATACTTACCAATTTTCATCTTTTTCCCACTCACCCATCCCATACATTGGTTCGGGCATTGGGTTTTCCAAGATAGCAAAGGGTTGTACCTTACGGTGTGGAAAGAAGGGGCTAAAGGCACAGAGGGTAAAAGTAGCTGGCAAAAGATAAAAGCCAAAATAACAAAACCTTCATATGCTTCACCCAAGGATCCCCGAGAGAGCAATAAAAGGCCTCTCAACAAGAAACAGAGGGACCCATAAAATAATAAAATCAAGACCTAGTTGGAGGATAGGGGGTCTCATCACGATCCATCCTATTAGGTCCATGGGAATGTAGCGGTATGACACTACCATTCATTTGGTCACCACGCCAGGGTACTATCTCTTGGTGGCATAGCCAAGAGAAAGGGGGTCTCATCATGAGCTAGCCTTCTCATCTCCATGAAATGCTTGTGGGTAACATTGTCACCACTAGTCACCACGCCAAGGAAGTGTCCCCTAACTAGTCTCCTGAAAGAAAAAGAAATAAGATAAAAAAGATTAAAGGCCTTGAATGGGCTTGGAAACATTTGCATCCATGACAAGGTACAACTCACCCTCTTCAGAGGCACCCACAGGTAATCCATACATTCCCATGTCATCACTTCACCCATTTCTCAAACATCCCTACACCACCTCATCCACTTACATGGTCTAGATTTGTCTTCACCTAGAAACATCCCATATCCAATGAGAATTATCCCAATAGGACCTCCTCACATCCTCTCCAAACATGTATTGTAGAATAGCATAACGTCTTTGAGCACTTGTTTGGGAAAAAGGGGTTTTATGCACATGTTTAAATAACTTGATTATTAGATGTGCTTGGCATTGCTATGATCTCTGTGACTTATGAGCCCATGGAAGGCATACGTTTTTTTGTTGCAGGGCCACACCTAACAGACATGTACACATGGGGAGATGATTAGTTCAAACCTCCATAGGGATAAAATCCCACCAGATGGATGTTGAGACCCCATCCAAGGGCAGAGATAGATCAGAGGTTTGCACCAGAGAGAGAGGAGGATTGTCCACTAAAGACAGCCTGGCAGGCATGGACCTAGGGGGGTCTTTCCCTCCCACTATGATATATTCTTTGGAAGTCCCATGAAATCACCTCTATGACCCTTGACATCACCCAACATTTGATGGACACTTTGGAGGTAGTTGTGCGCCAAGTGGCACGTGTGGCTTGATCAAGAGACCTTGGGAGGCCTAACATTTTGCTCCTAGAGGCCAACGTTGCACTCGAAAGGCATAACATCACCCTAAAAGTGCATGACGTCACCTTTTATGCTTGATTTAGGGTTTTAATCTGTCATTTAATGTAAAAACTGGATATTACATGTAAATTGGCCATGTCGGCCTTTTTGACCTAATTTTGGTCATTGTAACTGTATAAATAAGGGATTTTCCCTTGTATTTTTTTATCATCTTTCACTCACACAAGTGTGAGTTCTGAAATTTGCACCCTAATTAGGGTTACTTGGCTGAAATTGGGTCCTCACTTCTTGAAGGAGGCTTATTTTGGACTATTTTGTCATTTTTCTTGGTGGAAGTGTTCAACTAGGCTATTTGCTATATGATTCTTGGTGAATGTAAGTAAATTTTCTACAATTATTCTTCATTGAATGGTTATATTTATATGTATATTTCATTTATACTAAGATTATGAAATTGCTAGCTTAAAACCCTAGGAGGCTAAAGTACATGTTATTTTCCTTTCCTTAATAAATTCCACCTACTAGATTATGCTAGAAAACCGATTTTCTTGAAACTTTTTCTAAGGGCCTTTCCATTGCAACACCCTAGAAAAATTTTCTTCATCTAAGCCGTCATCTATTGTTGATGATTGTAGATATGTGAAACATTCTCTATCTTACAAACATGTGATATGTGGATCATTGCAGCTATGTGAGACTTTCTCCAACTTACAAACCTGAGAGAAAGCCCCTGAGAAAGGGTGTGTGGTTCCTATCTGAGATAGAGATGGAATGTAGAGATGACCTTCTCCATACAGAGAGTTGAGAAGAACTCCAGATTAACACAGTGAGAAAAGTGATCTGCAGATTTGGACGTACCTATGGTTGAGCACAAGGTGAACGTGTGAAACCCCAAAGTGTTGGGTGCATCGTCATGAGAACATAAACGAAGATGATGTATTAGCCTCCTCTGAATTGCAGAGTTGACGAGAAACTCCAGATGAATCTCCTGTGTAATGTAGTGGGAAAGAGTGGACGTGCATGTGGACGCATATAGGTGAACATGTGAAGAAGTGGTTCTTCTGTGTAATGCAATGGGCTAGAGATATGGACATCCCTATGGATGTGCCCCTAGTGGATGAGCACTAGTGGGTGTATAAAATCCCTTGCTATATTGTTCAAGATTCAAACCTTCATGTAACCCTAATTATAATGTAAAGGGTACAGGTCGGCCCCACCTTAAATGTGATTAGTAATTAATGTAAAAGATAATTAATCTTCTTGATATTAATTATAAGCTAGTGAGGTCGGCCCTGTTGTGCCAATAGACACTTATGTTGACAAGTTAATTTTAGTATAAGTAAAGGTAGATTCCCCATTGTGGAATCATATCTCTCACATGAGTTTGGAAATTTCAACAAGTATATCTCCTTGGGAAAAGTGTGCACCTCTCTTGGGCACTAGACTTATAGGGTTTGATCACCCTCTTGTGTGTTAGGTCTTATTGGTGGTGAAGTTATTTCTCATGAAGAATATAGCAAAGGATTTGGCTTGGTTTTCTTCCCTTGTTGAGAAGGGTTTCCCAGGATACTTCTTGTGTTCTTGTGCATGGTGTTTCTTCTTATGATCTTGGTTGCTGCAACATTATTGTTTATGGTTAAGAAAAATGCAAAATTGGAATGAAATACATGATTAACCTAGCTTATTGAAAAATCAACATGGTATCAGAGCATAGGCCTTGAAGAACCCATTGCACAAAACTTCAAGGAAAACCATCCTCTTTTTGTAGAACCGTATGGCCCTCTTAGAGTTTCCATAAATTTTGTATGACCCTCCTTCTTTCTCAGTTTCAACCCTTAATACTTGGATGTTGGGGATATTTTTGGAATAGGAGAGTATAGCCTCCTCCAGCGCACCTCCAGAGACTCTTGGAATGAAATTCTGAGCATTTTCAATTTTTGACCCTAGGGTTTCTAGGGTTTTGCTAATTTCTGCAGAAATTTCAGTATTAGGGTTTTTGCAACTCGTTGAAGGAGCTCTTCAGCTCACTAGTGTTCTCTCATCTTTCAAAGGCTTATTGTTGGTAGTCATAAGTCCAAGAAAACCTAAAAGTGCTAGCCTATCCTAGCCGTTAGGTTTTCTAGCCCAGTTGACAAAGGGTTGTGAAGAATCTAAAATTATGATGAAAAAAAATATAATGGAAGTTAAGCTTGATGGATCAAGAAAATTCAAGTTTCTGGAAGACAAGACTCAAAGGAAGACTTATTGTGGGTAATACAAAAAGGTGTCACTGTGACATACCTCCTTCATGAAGATGTCAAGAGGACAAAGATCAGCCAAGATCCATTGGATAAATTATATCATCACCCTCAGGTATGCAGTTGTATATATATTATTTGTATCATTGTCATGAGGGAAATTGCAGGAAGAAGAAACATTTTGGTGAATTCATGGATCTGGAGGGATCTCAGTGCATTCATAGGAACAACACATTCAAGGTGAAGACTCCAGGTTTGATTGTTGTAATTGTCATTCCTCTAACCTATATTTCTAAATTTTTCTACATTACAAGTAGATGTTGTAGCTGTGACAACAATCCTTAAATTGTTTTAATATTAGAGATGCACTCATTATTCTCCTTTAGGAGATATTCTTGTTTTGGTTCCTCTTGTTTTCTTGTTCTACAAAAGTTAACAATAAAGGAAGATGTTTATCCTTCAGAGGGAGTCAAGACTAATTGTGAAAGACGAAGAATAGAACCATCATTGGGGCAACCAATGCAATAATACTTGATCAGAATATTTATATGATTCTATGAGCGGAAACATGCATGACATAGTATATGTTCAAAACAAGAGTCTTCACCAGACTTTGAAAAAATAACTCCCAAAGATGTCTTCATCGGAATGAAGCATGAGATTGAACACTTCAGGTTATTTGGGTGCCCAGTGTATTTTCATGTACCCAAAGAGAAGAAGTCCAAGCTAGATCTTTTAGAAAGAAAGGATACAGTGAATCTTCAAAGAAATTACATATCCACATCCATGGTCAGAGACAAATTGAGAGAAGCAGAGACGTTGTCCTTGAAGAAGAGATAGTCTTTCAAAGATCTAGATAATCTCAAATGGAGATTGATAGTAAGACAATACCTTCTCCCCCTTCAACAGTTTAGAGGGAGAAAGACATTATTCCAGTTGATCCAGTTACTCCAGTTGATATGTTCAGAGATATTGTAGTAGGGCATAAAAGTACTACCTAGACTCACTCTACAAGAAGCAGAGAAACATACAATCCTCTCAAGGCACATCCCAAGAAATAAAAAGAGATTTTTGAGCTATCCTTCAGTCATGAGCCACTTCATTGATAATGAGCCTCCTTGTCTTAGAGAAGCAATAGGAGAACAGGTATGGAAAGATGCCATAACAGAAGAATACCAATATATATTAAAGAATGATGTATAAGATATTATTCAGGGACCAGAAGGGAAGTCAGTGGTAACTTCCAAGTTGATCTATAAGATCAAGCATGCAGTTGATGGAAGTGTCGAGAAATACAAAACGAGATCTATAGCCAAGTTTTCTCACAAACAGAGGGAGTTTTCTATGATGAGACACTTGATCCAGTAAACTCGATACACTTCCATCCGTACTAGCATCCATGATTTGGAAACTATATCAGATAGATATATTCTTGATGAGTTTGGATTTTAGCAAGAGTGTTATTGATCCAAACCTATATTATTGCAGTCTTGGTGACGAGATCCCGATTTTGATGACTTATTCAGAAATCCTTTTTGTTGGATACAAGTAATCCTTGAATTATGAATTCGAGATGAAGAATCTGAGTATGATGCACTACTTCTTGGGACAAGAAGTATGACAGAGGACCAATGAGATTTTCTTGATTCAAGGAAAATAAACAGTGAAAAATTAAAGAAGAAGATTGATTATGATTCAGACGAGACTGATCCACAACTAATTGGATCACTGATGTATATGGTTAACACCAGACTTGATTCATGCCATGCTGTGAATGTTCTTAGTCATTTCATGATTCAACCGAGACAGACTCACTAGACAACAAAAAAACATGTATTGAGATATATACGAGGAACAGTTAGATATGGCCTGAGATATGCCTCCAGTATGAACTTGAGTTTGCAGGATATGTTGATTCAGATTGAGAAGAAATTATAGTGGACTGGAAGAGCACATCTGATTGATGTTCTACCATGAATTTTTCCATGGTTTCCTAATGCAGCAGGAAACAAAACTTTGTGGCCTTAAGTACCAGAGAGGCAGAGTATATAGCATTGAGTGTGTTGGAACACTTTTAAAATTATAAACCTAAATTTTTTTCCTATCCTTTCACTTTAACTTAGAATCCAATTTCCAAAAGATAAATCTTTCTGCTTTTAAGCCTTAAGGCACACACAAGGTCCGGCATTGATTGATTTCTCCCATCAATCGAACGTTTCCCCTTTTCCCTGAATGTTTGGAGCCGCCTGAATTTTAAAAAGGTCAAAACCTCTAGAGACTGGCTTCAGAGCTTCGGATTTTAGAGTTTCACGCTTCAGGTATGTTAACATGTCGCCCCTTCAAAACCCCGATACGCGAAAAGCGTCCGATAGATCCTAGTCACCACACACGTATACCCCTTGATCTCTGACACATATTTTTGGAATGTTATCTTTCAGATCTTTAAATGAAGTTAATTAACCAAATACATGAAGTGATAAATACCTTAAAAAAAAATAAAACCCACTTAGAAAAATAAAATAAAAAATAGTTTCGCGATTTCAGATTTCAGGCATTCGCCATATATCGTGTCCCTAATTCATGAATCCCAAACTCCCTAAATTTCTTAACGTTAAGAAGGGTTAATTAACAATTAGAAAATAATTAATCCCTACGCGATTTCGTGTTTCATGGATCCTGCCTCGAGCGACTATCAATATCCCGAGGTCCGAAACCCCGAAATACTTGAGGTTAAATACGATTATTTAACGGGTTAAACATGACTAAAATTAATCAATCCCTTCATGATTTCTCATTTAGGAAATCATAGCTTGAACCATTATAGGATATCCCGAGGTCAAAACCCTGAAAAATATTGAATGATAAATGCGATTAACTAATGCATTAATGAGGATTATCTCATGATAAATTTTTTGTTGAATCATAACTCAGGTAAATTCAAATGTTGTTTGTTAGAACTTCTAATCACGAACCACCAGAAATTAATGACATTATTGTTTTCATATTTCTGTGGTGAGGAGTTTCAAAGTTATTTGTCGGATAATCCACAGTTGGTGTCATTTTTGTCATCATTAATAATCAATCTATGGCCATCATTTCAAATAAGATCCTGGACCACCGCCTAAATCTTTTTCTTATTAAATAAAGTGAATACTTTGTCAGTAAAGGTATTCATAAAATCAATACAATTAAGGGGGGAAATATATTGAAGTTTTATTTTCATTATGCAAGACAGCAAGTTTTCAAGATAAGAAGTTTGTGCATTTCTTGTGACAGGTAGCAGAGATCTAAGCTCGTGATGCCATGGCTCCTCGTAAAACAGCTAAAGTGTCAGGTGAAAGCTCAAACCCAAACACAGATGTCTTCTCAAACACTTCACCCAAGACCATAAATTCTGTGAAAACCTAGACGCAGGTATTCGATATTCTACAATACGAATTGATCAACTTCCCAAATGATTCAAATGATGAGGTGACTGAAACCCAGGCTACGAGATACAAATATGTTTCTCAATCAGAGCTGCATAAAATAGCAACATGGCCTAGGCTCATGCATTATAACAATATGATTGGTTGGGCGTTGGAGAATGTGGACCTCTCGACCAGGAGTATATGCAATTCTCAAAGGGTTGCAGTTGTGTCTTTTCGACCAGCACATTTCCAGGTGATGTACAAATTTTCCCTAGTTCCCAATTACATTTATAATGCCACTTTCTTAATGGAATTCGAAAAAAAATAATGCACGCAATATGGAAGGAACCTACCCGACTTGATCAAGGACTGGTGTTCACGTCCTGAGAAATTTAGAGCAGAGACCCATGGCGTGTATGTTGTTGCCTCATTAGAGTCTCACATGATGTATCTAGCCATGATGTTATGTCAGCTTTTTGGGAAAGAAAATTGTGCTCATTTCTTATTACCATGGGTTCCAATAATGCACACGGTAGCAGAGGGGTATTCCTTTGATTGGGCCAAAATATTATCAGACAACTTGGTCAGGGAAATCACAGAATATCGGTCATTGAAATCCAAAGGGAAACCTACCCCATTTTACATGTCTGATTATATTATGGATGTTGTTTGTTTCATGACACCATTTCCTTTGATGGGATGAAGCTAGACTCGGACTAGTGTTGAACTGATACACTTCTATCACTCCAAGTTATGGGAGGATAAAGAAAAATATTTCTTCTACGAAATATGCAACTATGTGGTGGTGCCAATGCATATTGCTATATATGGGTGCCCACCTCCTAGGATCTCCAACAAGATACTAACCAACATGGGAAAAATAGCAGAATTGTATATTGAAGACCAATTCTCTCATATCAGGGTTTTTTTATGTTCTGTCCCTCCGCATGCTTTACCCAATTTTCTACCAGATCGATTGGTGTGCAGAGAGGTAGCGCATCAAACTGTGTTGAGCAGAATCAATAAAGATTTAAAGGCATTGCAGAAAAAGGTATGGCCCACCTTTCTTTTGCAGATTGGTATGTTCACACTATTAGATTTTGGCCATTCAAAAGTAGAGGTCATAGTGTAGGAACCTTAATTAATTAAACCCTAAAAATTTTGTATAATTAAACATAAATTTCTTTCAATGCATAATATTTCATTAATCATCGTAAAGGCATGTAATATTCAGCAAAAAAAAATTAAAGTTAACCACAGCATGAAATAGATTATATATTCATCCACCTAACTTAGCAATTTCATAAATAAATTACCTGGTTCTGATGCTAAATCCCGTTGCTCCGTTGGTCCAATGCTAAAGTTGAAACTGTGTCAAACACTACCCAAAATTGTGTTTTCCTCCCTGCCAGCTAGGAGCAGCCTGTCCGTATCCCTAGCTCCAGGATACTGTAAGGATATCCTGGCCCCTGTGCCCAAAACCTCCAGCAAACCGGTGCCCCCTGCTTCTGATTCACCAAAATCCACCAAAATCAAATTCCTCCTCAAAATGCTTCCTCCTCCCCAAAAGAATGCCCTTCCCGTAAGACTCTTCCCCCTTCATTAATTTCCTTATCCCTTTATTTATTATCTTATCCCCTTATTTATTATCTTATCCCTATACTTAATATCTTATCCCCTTATTTAATGTTTATTCCCCCCCCCCGTATACGTAAATCTTTAATACATTAAATTATTAACCCCCTTTAATTCTTTACTCAATTAATTAATGAGTCAATTAATAATTAATTAATCATTGACAGACATGGACAAATAATTAATAATAATTAATTAGTTAATATTATTTAAGAAATAATTATTGTTTAACTAACATATTAGGACAATCAGATTATCAAATTAATTATAATTAATCATCCCTATGCATCTATTTAACCAAGGTTGTTACATACACCCACCCTTCAGGAAACTTCATCCCGAAGTTAACGTATCTTATGGTACAAGGAAAAGAAACATGGTTCACACATTCATAACAATTAACCAACACTATCAGTAAGTAAGTCAAGAAAACTCATACATACTAGTGTATATGTACAAGAAATGCATGTGTAGCTAGTACATACAAGTCTCATGCATGTACTAATAATCAATAACTATCATCCTTTAGTAATTTAGGTATGCATATAATCCAATCAACAAGACTAGTCTTTTATAACAGACAATAAACCAATCAAATGTTTGAGAAATCCTTTAATTACAATTATCCGGTTCAACAATTTTATTTAGACAACTGTAGTTTAGTTACGAAATTATGAATATTCATAAATACACATTTTCTTTTTAGAAGGGAAAACATTAAATTTCACCATAAGACAAATCTC
>ML796717.1:3538-29525 GCA_009831015.1 Picea engelmannii | reverse complement strand
CGGCAAACTCTGAAAGTTTGATCTTCTGCAATTCTCGCATGATGTCTTCAGGTGGAGGTCCTCCCCCTGAATCCCTTGACGCTTCTGGATTACCTGTTCCAGATGGTGGGGGTTCCACTTCGGTCCCTGCTGGTTGTCACCCCTTTAAAGTCTCATTTATGGCCTCCAACAAGCCCAGTATGAGAGCTAGTTCAGGCGATGGTGGTGGCGGCTCTGGTGGTGTTGGCGGTGCCTGCGACGACACTCCTCTGCCTCGACTCCCTTGAGTCCTAACCATATTGTATTATTTAATTTGCATCAACCAAAGTTGTCAAGGTGAGTTCAAGGACGTTTCAAATTGGTGCTACTCGAACTAGAAACAGGGTTAGGCATAAGTTTTTCTTTACTTGTCTGTAAACATACATTACTCTCTTTAGGGGATTGGCTAGGTTAGGGTTAAAGTGTCTAAGCTTGATTTCTTCGCCTAAGAAAACTATTGACTCCCTTGCCCAGTAGCTACGCTAGTCTTGCGCCATACTCACCAATTCCTCTAGCTTACTCTCCTAGTGTGTATGTCGCCTCCTTCCCACTTGTCCTAGTCTAAGTCCCTTGAACTTTTCGCTTACAACTAATTATCCTTCGATGCTTGACTAGTGAATTTCCCTAGGAATGTTGTACATATGCGTTGAATTGCGTGTCTCGGTGGCTGCAGGTGCGAGTCTTTAAGGATTGTAGAGTGGCTTTCGGCATTGGAACTTAGCGCTTGTGCATTGTGGTTATGTACTACTTCCTGACTTGTGGTCGTATGATGTAGTGAGCCTGAGGCAATGCATTGAAGCTTAGTGTTTGGCTTTGACTAGTGGAATGGAGTGGAGGGACTTGGCGCTTGGCTTGATGAGATGTGTGTACGGTCTCGTGATCTTGGCGCTTGGATAATCGAAGATTATTCTTCAGGATAGTACTTTTCTATTATTGATAATTAAACTATTTATATGTGAATTTATTTGTAAAAGTGATATGTGTGGCGTGTTGGTGTTAGTGCTCTTCTTAAGGCGCTTCACTTGGTGGGTGGTCTTGGGTTCAAAACCCATGGACCCTCTAACATTTTAATTAACTTTAATGTAGTTTAACGTTACACTAAACACACAATTAATTTAATTAAATTTTTTTTTAACATATATAAATAAACAATTTAACAAATAACATATATAAACAATTTAACAAATAACAAATATAAATATCTTACGATAATCAATAATAAATAAATAAGAAAATAAAATGTAACTAAAATAAAAGAAAATATAATTTACGTAAATAATTTAAAATAATTTCTTTTTAAATATCTAAAGGGCGGGCACGCATGAAGCCCACGTGCCGCCCTCATTCTCTCCATCTCTTCATACCTAAACCCTAAACTATTCCTTAACCCTAATTCCTATTTTCATTATTATTTCTTATGGCGAAGTTTCTGGTTACGCGGTCGGCTACCATGGTCGTTCCCTCTGCATCTTTTCTTTTTGGTGGTTCTCTCGCTGAACTTGTACGCAATCAGTTCTTCCTTGGTATCCTTCCTCATTTTTCATATGATGGCTTGTATTGTGTGTGTTCCAGATTTTTTTTTGGGGGGGTTTATTTTGTTTATTAATAAAAAAAAATTCTTTTGTTTCCTTTGTGCAGCGCGCGGCTCCTCCTCCTCGACAGCTTGGGAATTTTTATCTATGGAGAGTGGAGGCGACTGTACAATATACAGGTTGGGCGTTTATGCAAAGTAAAAACCCCCGGTGAGCTCCTCCTCCATGCAGTTTCGGCGCTCTGAGAGTTTGGGCGATTAGAGGTAGCTCGCGGATGCAAAGAAGAAGTGGAACCTTGAAACCCTGGAAAATCTTGTTCATGAATGCCTTCAATTAGAGGCTGGATACATGACTTTCAGAGCCAATTCTTCAATAATAAGGTAGGCCAGAACATCCCATCTTTTTTTTTGCGGTGAGAAGTGTCGAATATTGAGCTATCTTTAATTCTAAGCCCATGGAATTTGAACTGTTATTTGTTCGGAGGGGAGAAGCATATTAGGATTTGTCACGGTTGCTTTCCAATACGGCGATAATTGGTGTATTTTGAGCATTTTTTTCCACTTTTCTGCAGCGACAATCGGTGTGTTTGACGGGATTTAGGGTAAAAAAAAAAATCGGTGAAAATGATCTCATTTTGCTTTTTAAGGAACGAAGAACGTTTAGCAGAACGTGATAGCTTCTTTTTTTTGCGCTATGTTCTTCTGTATTCGGAGGTGTTGTGTGGTGAATATCTCTGGATTTTGAGTTCTACGAGGTCAGAGTTAAAGAAAGATATAATCTGTTCGGACTTATTATCGAGAGGGAATTCTTTTGAAATTCCAGAGTTGATGCCACGAAAATTGGTCAATTTTGAGCCATCTTCCTTTCAGAACTACAATAGGAATGAAATTTGTAGTTTAATTTCCCTTGTTCTGATATTCTCGTCATTTCTACCTTCTTAACATTTTCATCTTGAAGATTTTATTCAGATTTGCATGAGCTCTCTTTGAAATCACCCATTTGGCAGCTTGGGAGCAACATTTCTACCTTCTTAACATTTTCATCTTGTTCTGATGGACAACGTATCATCCTCCATTCCACACACAGATGGGCATTCGTCAAGAGATTTGAGTCCCATCCGTAATTCTGAGGGCCTAAATGAGCGCGGTGGTCACAGGCGCACGTCGGGAAGCCTCTCTTTTGGATACAACACTCTGCTTCAATTCGGAACTCCTGTAACCCCTAGAAGTGCCAGAGGAACGTATCCCTATTCAACACACTATATGTTTTAGGTTTTCTTTAAAAGATGTAAACTATTTTGGGTTTTCTGCATGTCTTTCTTGTCATTGTTAAATCGATAATATGTAGAACTTTGCAAGTTAAAATCATACTGACGACGCAGATTTACAATGTTTTTATGGAAGCTTTCCTCCGAAAGGATATGCCAGAGATGATTTATGTTCTTTATAGGGAAATGTTGCGGAGGAAAATCCAGCCAGATACATTTACATTCAATATTATGATCCAAGCATTGTGTAAGGTGCACAAGGTAGACGAGGCCTATCATATGGTGTAGAAAATGGGAGCAAAGTGTTGCACTCCCTACGTGTTTACATACAACATTCTTGCCAAAGGATTCTGTGAATATATTTAGGCAAGTTTGAATTTGATAGGGAATATATTTGATTTGAAGAAAATAATAATAGTTCAAAATAGATTGCTCTTTTATTTATTCTGTCAAAGGATTTAATTGAAGAAGATGTTGGAATTATTGATATGTAGTAGTTTCCTTGCATTCTCCAGGCATGTTCTCGGCCCAAATGTTTTTTTTATAATTTATTTTATTTCTATTTCTATATATACATATTTATATAAAAAAAAAAAAAATTACTCCATTTATATGTAAAAAAAAAATTGTATAGTTTAAATAAATGTCTTTTATATATGCCCATTTATATGCCTATAATGTCATCTAGCCCATGAATCATATATATATTGATCTGCATATAACAAATATTAGTGGGTTTGGCTTGCAGGAGGTGGAGCTGGAGCTAGAGCTTGGAGCTTGGCCCTCGGGCCCAGATTTCAAACAAATGGCTCTGATACCATGTGTAGGAACCTTAATTAATTAAACCCTAAAAATTTCATATAATTAAACATAAATTTATTTTAATGCATAATATTTCATTAATCATCGTAAAAGCTTGTAATATTCAACAACAAAAAAATTAAAGTTAACCACAGCATGAAATAGATTGCATATTCATCCACCTTGCTTAGCAATTTCATAAATAAATTACCTGGTTCTGATGTTAAATCTCGTTGCTCCGTTGGTCCAATGTTGAAGTTGAAACCATGTCAAACACTGCCCAAAACCGTGTTTTCCTCCCTACCAGCTAGGAGCAGCCTGTCCGGCTCCCTAGCTCCAGGATACCGTAAGTATATCCTGGCCCCCGTGCCCAAAACCCCCAGCAAACCGGTGCCCCCTACTTCTGATTCACCAAAATCCACCAAAATCAAACTCCTCCTCAAAATGCTTCCTCCTCCCCAAAAGAATGCCCTTCCCGTAAGACTCTTCCCCGTCATATTCCCCCTTCACCGACTCTTCCCCCTTCATTAATTTCCTTATCCATTTATTTATTATCTTATCCCCTTATTTATTATCTTATCTCTATATTCATTATCTTATCCCTATATTTAATATCGTATCCCCTTATTTAATGTTTCTTTCTCCCCCCNCGTATACGTAAATCTTTAATACATTAAATTATTAACCCCCTTTAATTCTTTACTCAATTAATTAATTAGTCAATTAATAATTAATTAATCATTGACAGATATGGACAAATAATTAATAATAATTAATTAATTAATATTATTTAATAAATAATTATTGTTTAACTAACATATTAGGACAGTCAGATTATCAAATTAATTATAATTAATCATCCCTATGCATCTATTTAACTAGGGTCGTTACACGTAGCCCTGGAAGACATCAAGCTTGTCAATATTGAATTCAGGAAACATGATCCTGAAAATATCGTGGGAAATCACATGGCTCTTTCCAATTTAAAAAGATACGAGCATGAAGATTCCCCACGGGATGAGATATTCCGAGGAGAGAGATCTTATCAAGAAGTTTTGAGCCAAGTCCAAACTCTGGCTCCTGACAAATTAGTTGAATTCTATAATTTTCAAAGGCAGCAAAGAAATAGCCTTCCTAAAGTCTTGCAGGGAGAAACCCCGACATCTCCAGCTACATAGGAAATTGTGACCCAGAATTTAGAAACAGGGAGCTTCGGTTGAAAAAATGCTCAAGAACATTTGGAAAAAACTGAGGTTTCGACACAGAAGGGGGACACTACATTGACAAATCGACCAAATGACTGAACTAAAGTTCAGGCTAAGTCCTTGATAAAAAAGGGGGAAGAAAAACCATTGTCCACACCAGACAAATCAGCTATTCACACAGTCGGGCAGTAGCCATCCATCGAGATAGGAAGCCCTATTCAATATGTCACACCTTTATAGTACAGTAGAGGGAACCCTAGTGCCAAAGTAGTGTTTATAAAATATCTTACGCCTATTTCAATGGAAGAGATACCCCCTTCTGACATCTTCTTCAGCAAAAAGAGGAGAGTTGTTGTGAAAAGAGAAACTCACCAAAGGGAGGGTCCGACTGTCAAGAGACACAGAGTGTTATATGACGGTCATGCCTTAGAAGAAGCAGATTTATCTATGGAAGTGGCAGACTCATTAGGAGATTTTTCCACAGCAAACTAGTACTCAGTTGGGAACCTAAAGGAACAATTGAAGCAAAACGACCTGTTGGTGAACCAATTGCAAAACCAAGTAAATATTGTAGAACAATGTCAGAAGTGAGATGAATAAAGGTTTTGAGCAGATCAGAGCCTGCGACAAGCAAGAAGTTCAGCAACTTAAAATCAGTCTTGATGAAATCCATAAGAATTCACAGGCAAATAGGGAACTGGTCATTCAACGGGAAGAATTGGTAAAACAACTCCAATCTAAAATAAACTCGATTGAGAACACAGCAGTGAATGTGGTGGTTTTCCAAGCCTGGGCCTTGGAGGTGTAGGAGAAGCTAGAATCAACCCAGCAAAACCTTTTTATCAATTCAAAATTATTATCAATCGGTAGCCCATTCTGTAAATAATATTTGCATAAAGGAGAGAGAGTCCACTATGGCTAGAGTGACATTCCAAGAGGTCATTTTATCTTAAGCAAAGGAGGAAGTAGCCAATGTCACTACATTGTCCCTTTCAGAACAAACTCGAGGTGATATAATACTTAAAACCTGGGAGGCTAATATAGTTGAAAGTAAGAGATTAGCCAAGGAAGTGAAGAAAGCTTGTGAAGAAGCTTCTTCCTCACTCGACAAAGAATCATTGGACATTGAAATAGACAATATCTCTGAAGCCCTGGAGAAAACTGATATTGCAAAACATCAACTCACTTACAAGACAAGTATGGAAGAAGCTTGTGCTGAAATCCTACAGTTGAAACAAGTTGACCTTACTCGGATAAATAAATGGATAGTAAATCCTAGTATATGGCTACAGTCTATATCTCTAGAATCCAGGAGGATGGAAGATAGGCTGCCCCACATAGAAAAGAAGTTATATTCTTTTGAGGCAAATAATACAACAGAGCCTTCCAAGTTGGTAGTGCAGTTAGTGGGCAGATGCATTCAGTGTGTCGAGTAAGAAAAAGTCAGCACGTCTAGGAACAAATGATACAAATTGTATACTCCTTTTTCACAAGTAATGATTAGGGACCAGTTGTTTTCTGAGCTGGAGTACAATAAGAAGAAACGTCTCTGCCAACAGGCAAAGAGACAGAGAAGATGCAAGTGAAACGTTTCAATTTTCACATATTGTAATATTTCTTGTTTTTGAATTATGAGAATCTCAATCGCCTAGGGTTGAGATCTTTTTGTATAAATGCATAGTCTAGAGACTGAACACAGGCTGCTTCTTGCCAGATTTAATAAGGAAAAACTCTCCTTTTGTGAGAATTAATACAAGTGCAAACAAGGATTCCAATTTTTGTGCAGTTTGAGTTATGTTCTCTTCTTGTATTCCATATTTCTTGTTTCCCTTATGTTATTCCTTGATAAGTGAGTGATTTCAATTTAGTACTACTACTACTGTAGTCACATTTTATCAGTCGTTTGATAAGCAAGCAGTTTTTCCTTTGTATTTTCTATAAGTAAATACAAGACATGTGAGCTACTAGGATTACTGTATCTCATATCCTTACAAGGGTGCATTATTTTATTTTTTCTACTGTGAACAAGGTAAGATTCATCTTGCATTGATGCCTCACTTTGTTTAACATTTTTGTAAGTTTCCCTCATATCACTTGATTTTATAAATCGAATCAGATGACAAATTACGGCTTATGTCTTGTTCTGTCATTATTTTCATTTGAGGATTAATTCTTATATAACTAACGGAAGAAAAAGAACCTTTAAAAACATCCCTTTATATTTATGATGCCTGGCATTATTCTTTAAGCCTTAGGTTTAATCTCAGGAACAACAGAGTGTGCAAAGCAATGTGGATTCACAATCTTCTGACATATTTACTTGACCATGAGATGGATCCTATGATGATAACCAAGAGTCGTGTGTAAATCTCCTTGAGAACCCAGTGTTTCCTAATGGATCGAAACACGATGAGATTAAATATAATTATATCAGAGATATGATGCAGAGGAAAATCATACACATGCAGTACCTTCCTACACATGAGCAGATTGCAGACATCTTCACCAAATCAAATTGGTGAAGAATGGATCCGTAGTGAGAGGGAGTATTGATGACTCCGGACAAGAAAATATTCAAAGTACATCCATGTGAGACCTAGCATGATGAAGAATGCCTCCCTATCTAAGAGGGAGTGTCGATGATTGCATCTATGTGAGACATTCTCCAGCTTACAAACCTGTGAGATGTGGATCATTGTAGCTATGTGAGACTTTCTCCAGCTTACAACCTGAGAGAAATCCCCTAAGAAAGGGTGTGTGGTTCCTATCTAAGATAGAGCTGGAACGTAGAGATGACCTCCTCCATACATAGAGTTGAGAAGAACTCCAGATTAACACAGTGAGAAAAGTGATCTGCAGAGTTGGATGTACCTGTGGTTGAGCACAAGGTGAACGTGTGAAACCCTAAAGTGTTGGGTGCATCGTCATGAGAACAGAAACGAAGATGATGTATTAGCCTCCTCTGAGCTGAAGATTTGACGAGAAACTCTAGATGACTCTCATGTGTAATGTAGTGGGAAATAAGATTTGTTGAGTGGGAGTGCCTATGGACGAGCACGGGTGAACGTGTGAAGAAGTGGTTATTTTGTGTAATGGAGTGGGCCAAAGATATGGACATCCCTATGGATGTGCCCCTAGTGGATGAGCATTAGTGGGTGTATAAAATACCTTTCTATGTTTTTTCAAGAGTCAGACCTGCCTATAACCCTAATTATAATGTAAAAGGTATAGGTCGGCCCCACCTTAAATGTGATTAGTAATTAATGTAAAAGATAATTAATCTGCTTGATATTAATTATAAGCTAGCGAGGTCGGCCATGTTGTGCCAATATACACTTATGTTGACAAGTTCAGTTTAGTATAAGTAAAGGTAGATTCCCCATTGTGGAATCATATCTCTCACATGATTTTGGAAATTTCAGCAAGTATATCTCCTTGGGAAAAGTGCGCACCTCTCTTGGGCGTTATACTTCTAGGGTTTGAGAAATCTCTTGTGTGCTAGGTCTTATTGGTGGTTAAGGTCTTTCTCTTCAATAATATAGCAAAGGATTTGGTTGGGTTTTCTTCCCTTGTTGAGAAGGGTTTCCCAGGATACTTCTTGTGTTCTTGTGCATGGTGTTTCTTCTTGTGATCTTGGTTGTTGCAACATTATTGTTTATGGTTAAGACAAATGCAAAATTTGAATGAACTACATGATTAACCTATCTTATTGAAAAATCAACATCTAATTCATCTTTGAACTAAAGAAGGAGGAAAACTACTAGGGCTTAGGGTTGCCTACTTCCTAGTAGCCATTTTCCCCCTAGGGTTTGGTGATTGAAGCCTTAGGTTACCAACACTTCAATTATTGACCCCTCTTGTCTCTAGTTCTCTCATTGTCATTTTTTCCTTCAATATTTGTCGATGCCTAAAAAGATTCCATTTACCCTCAAAAAGCACTGATCTAAGCCTTGATATTGAGTGATTGACAAAAACTACTATCAAAACCTTTACCTTGAGCTCTCTACTAACTAATCCTAACCTTAGAATAGTCTAATATATTAACCTATTTGTTTATGTTACTAAATTAAGCTACAACCATCTATTGCAGCACTAAAAGCACCTAAAAGCAATTGAAAAGTTGATTAATACACTGCCTTATTTGCTTCTAAAAAATGCTAATACTTTGGTATTGATGAGTAATTATTCTTGGTCATTTTGAAGCCATTTTAAGGAATTTATTGTGAAGCTATTGTCTTATAAAAATTGCTGCTATAAATTTATGTTTTCTTCACCATATATAAACTATTTCTTTTATTGATAAATTCCATGGTTTTATGAAGTACTAACAGCAAGTTGTATTTGCAAAAGATATATTTTCTTGTTTCTTTGTTATGGGCAGGTACATCTTAATTCTTCATTACTTCATTAGTTAAAACCCTGGGACTTTCTTAACAGTGTGACTTGTGAGAGGGGAAATTTTCATAGAAACTTTAACCTTTGCCTTCTCAAACCCCCAGATCACTGGGGACGTCTCCCCTGGGCTATCAACCCTAAATAGAAAAAGGTATCTCGTTGAGTTGACAATGATAGGATAACCTCATGTTACACCAATTTTCCTTCCCTAAAACATTGTCCTTTCGAATAAGTACAAATTGTGAGATAACATTTTGGTGTCATTGTCGGGGAAAACTAAGTCAATTCTCCTCAAATACGACACTTCTCAGTAAGTCTTTTCTCAAAATCCTTTACTTTCCAAATCTTACCTGGTGAATCCAATAAGGGTGATCCCCTCATCCCTTTGATAGTTTCAAGAAAATTATCTCGCAACTCCACTAACCTTTTCCAAGGTGACGCCTTACTCTCAACTCTATGATATCTCCAAGTTATGGGATCATGGTGCCCTGGGAACAAGTGTATCTGACTATTGATTTCAAAAGTTTTCAAGGATACCCGAATCATTTTGATACAAAATGGTCAAGCAAATCTCCAAGATTTGGAGGCCTCCCGACTACTCACATTGTAGAATTCTTGAAGTATATAAGCGAGATAGAATCGGGAGGGGAGGATGTTCTGGTAAAATTATTCATACTTTCTCTGCCATCCTTTTTGCAAGATTGGTTTAAGAATTGTTACGAAGATAGGGGTATTTCATCTTTCGTAGACCTCATCATTAGGTTTATTGAATTTTTCAAACCATGATGCCATACATATGAAGATGCCCTTCAAAATCTCACAATATCCTTAGAGAACGAAGGATTCACCACTGATATTGTAGAAGATCTCAGGGATGTATACCTTACTCAATGTCAGGAACCCTCTGATATGGAAGAAGAGATTTACGAAGAAAATTTTTCCCATGATTAGATAGAATGCAGTGAATATTTAACTAGAGAAGTGAATTATGAGGATGAATCATTGGTAACCACTCCTCGGTCTGACGAAGCTATCCAAGATCCTATCTCCCCTACACAAGACGAAGAGAATGAGATGAGTCATTTTCCTTTCCAGATTTTTGATGATACCTTATTCTATGATTCATAGAGTGAAGGAGAAATGGAACCCTTGGACAATCTAGATCCTCTATATCTTAAAGTTGAAGATGTAGAGGCAAGTCTTCCATTTGATGAAGTTATCCAAATACTTGAAGCTCTTGCACAGGAAGAAGTAAGCAAGGTGATTTATTCCCCTTTCCAAAATTTTAATGATATTTTATCGTATGATGTGGAAAGTGAAGAAGTGTTAGATGTTCTAACCCCTTCATTTTATGATGAAGATGATGACTTTGTTGATAATATTGATGAATTCATACATGTCAGGAAGCATAAATGGGATGTGATTGGATATGATGGGGATCCAATTTACGACATTGAGGGTTGTTTCCAAAAGTTTCCTTTACAACTATCATATGAGGCTGCTAATTTTGACAAATGGAAACAGGGAGATGGTATGATTACAAACCTGTTTCAGACACCCAAGGATGACCTGGTGTTATATTCTCCTAGTGATTTTCGGTCATACCTTGAGGATTTTGATGATTATTCCTCTGAGCAGTTGGATTTATTCCATGAAGAATATTATCAACCATTGTTGTGCTCATATCTTGATAGAGGTGAGGACATCGTTTTCCTAGAGAAGGATCCTTGTGATAATGTTTCCCAACTACCTTCGATTATTTTATATTTCCATGTCATTAAAGGTGTAGTTGGGAAGTATGTGTTTTTTATTAAGTTTCCTCTAAGGAAAACCCTAGATTCCAAGATTAGGTTGAATACCTCAAGAATAAGTCTATCATCTCAGTATTTCATCCTTCCCTTAAAAAAAAATTAGTCATCCTCTAGGTCCTTGCTAGTCCCTGCCCAGACCTCAGATTGTGAAGACATCCAAGGTAGCCAACCTCCAGACTCTTTGAGTCAGTCTATTGAACCTTTGTTTTTCACAATCCCTTTCTAATATGGATTGAGAACTTTCCTGAGAGAATGACTTGGCACTAGTTTTTCCCTCCCACCCACCTCCATGAGCTAGACCTTACGATTTCCAATGATACAAAACATTTTCTAACTCATGTTATTTTTTTGCTTAACTTATCTCTACTTTGGTTTATGATGAAGCACATAGGTAGGTATTGTGAGACATTGTTAGGATGGTTTCACTGGATATTTGACTACACCTAGCATTCAACCAACAGGCAAGTAGATAGGAATTTTTCATCCATTGTATATACCATTTGTATTTCATGCTAGAGTAGTTGTATTT
This sequence comes from Picea engelmannii, assembly GCA_009831015.1. Classification (NCBI taxonomy): domain Eukaryota; kingdom Viridiplantae; phylum Streptophyta; class Pinopsida; order Pinales; family Pinaceae; genus Picea; species Picea engelmannii. The sequence goes on along the minus strand of ML796717.1, from coordinate 17,967 downwards.
CCATTTGTATATATGTTTTTTTATTTTCATTTCTTGTACCATATGTGAGCCAGGGGTGATATCACCACCACAAATGATTACTAATAATCTTTTTTGAGATCAAGTAGGTCACAGGTCATGTCATACATGTTGAAGTTCTCATGCACTCTACGGTGAGCAAATGTCCCTGAGTTGGAGCCAGATGTTATCCGCTAGCCTAGGGATAACTAAGGAGATTATGTGTTAAGGCCCACAGGTCCTAGACATGGAGTACTGAGAGGCATATTGACTTGAGCCTAGCCCTGGAGGTCCCATCTTTCTTTTTCAGTGCCTCCACCTTGCCAGCAACATTAGCATCCATCCCATCGGCCTGGTCCTTCAGTAGCAGTGGGTCTTGCTCCATCAAGTAATGAGTATGGGTATCATGGTATGTGTCACTTTGATTCTCAAAACATTTGAATATGTGAATTTAATTATTCTTACTTCTAATGTGTGCTTGGACCGTATGCCTTTCCACATGTCCACACCTAGGGGGAATGATAGGATGCCCTAAAAAGTTGGTTCCCATAGGGTTTGAGTTTCCACTAAGTGGGTTCATGAAAGGTCATCGTCTGTTCCCACCATACTTACCACTTTTCATCTTTTTCCCTCTCACCCATCCCATACATTGGTTTGGGCATTGGGTTTTCCAAGCTAGCAAAAGGTTGTACCTTAACTTATGGGAAGAAGGGGCTAAAGGCCTAGAGGGTAAAAGTAGATGGAAAAAGATAAAATCCAAAAGACAAAAACATTCATATGTTTCACTCAGGGATCCTCGAGAGAGAAATAAAAGGCTTATCAACAAGAAACAGAGGGACCCATAAAAAAATAAAATCAAGACCTAGTTGGAGGATAGGGGGTATCATCATGAGCCATCCTATTAGGTCAATGGGAATGTAGTGGTATGACACTACCATTCAATTGGTCACCACACTAGGGTAGTGGATCTTGGTGGCATAACCAAGAGAAAGGGGGTCTCGTCATGATCTAGCCTTCTCATCCCCGTGAAATGCTTGTGGGTAACATTGTCACCACTAGTCACCACGTCAGGGTAGTATCCCCTAACTAGTCTCTTAAAAGAAAAAGCAATAAGATAAAAAAATATAAAAGGCATTGAATGGGCTTGGAAACATTTGCATCCATGACAAGGTGAAACTCACCCTCTTCAGAGGCACCCACAAGTAATCCATACATTCCCCTGTCATCACTTCACCCATTTATCAAACATCCCTACACCACCTCATCCACTTGCATGACCTGGATTTGTCTTCACCTGGAAACATCCCACGTCCAAAAAGAATTAGCCCAATAGGACCTCCTAACGTCCTCTCCAAACCGGGCTTGTAGAATAGCATAACGTCTTTGAGCACTTGTCTGGGAAAAAGGGGTTTTACGCACATGTTTAAATAACTATATTATTAGATGTGATTGGAATTGCTATGATCCATGTGACTTATGAGCCCATGGAGGGCATACTTGTTGTTGTTGCAGATCCACACCTAATGGAAAGGTACACATGGGGAGATGATTAGTTCAAACCTCCATAGGGATAAAATCCCACCAGATGGATGTTGAGACCCCAGCCAAGGACAAAGATAGATCAGAGGTTTGCACTAGAGAGAGAGGAGGACGTTCCACCAGAGACAGCCTGGTAGGCCTGGACCCAGGGGGGTCTTGCCCTCCCACTATGATGTAGGCCTTGGAAGGCCCATGATGTCACCTTTGTGACCCTTTATGTCACCTTTGTGACCCTTAATGTCACGTTTGTGACCCTTGACGTCACCTAGAATTTGATGGACACTTTGGAGGCAGTTGTGTGCCAAGTGGCACATGTGGCTTGATCTAGAGGCCTTGAGAGGCCTAACGTTTTTCTCTTGGAGGCCAAGGTTGCACTAGAAATGCCTAAAGCCACCCTAAAAGGGCATGAAGTCACCTTTTCTGCTTGATTTAGGGTTTTAATTTGTCATTTAATGTAAAAATTGGATATTATATGTAAATTGGCCATGTTGGCCTTTTTTACCTAATTCTAGTCATTGTAACTGTATAAATAAGGGATTTCCCCTTACATTTTTTTATCATATTTCACTCACACAAGTGTGAGATCTGAAATTTGCACCCTAATTAGGGTTACTTGGCTTAAATTTGGTGCGCACTTCTTGAAGGAGGCTTATTTTGGACTATTTTGACATTTTTCTTGGTGGAAGTGTTCAACTAGGCTATTTGCTAGATGATTCTTGGTGAACGCAAGTAAATTTTCTACAATTCTTCTTCATTGAATGGTTATAGTTATATTTATCTTGCATTTATACTAATATTATGAAATTGCTAGCTTAAAATCCTAGGAGGCTAAAGCACATGTTATTGTCCTTGCCTTAATAACTTTCACCTACTAGATTATGCTAGAAAATTGATTTTCTTGAAGCTTTTGCTAAGGGCCTTACAATTGAAACACCCTAGCACATTTTTCTTCATCTAAGTCGTCATCTACTTCATCTTTTAGCTAAAGAAGGAGGAAAACTACTAGGGCCTAGGGTTACCAACTTCCTAGTAGCCATTTTCCCCCTAGGGTTTGGTGATTAAAGCCTTGGGTTACCAACACTTCAATTATTGACCCCTCTTGTCTCTAGTTCTCTCATTATCATTTTTTCATTCAAGATTTTTCGTTGCCTAAAAGGACTCCATTTACCCTAAAAAATTATTGATCTAAGCCTTGTTAGTGTTGCCATGTTTACAGGAAGAATGTGTTTTTCATTGATGGAAAGAACAGCAATGAACCAAACCTCGAGAGCGCAGAAGACGAGAAAGCTCAGAAGAGATAGTGGTTTCCAGAAGTGCAGATGAGTCCCAAGAGATGGACTCGCAGGAGGAGCAAAGGTCGAGACCCGTGAACACTTAGATAACCTTCTAAGTTGGAGAGATCAAAAGCTCAGGAGGAAGAACGATAATAGTCATTGGATCACCGATCCAAAGGACCAACAACCGTCGAATTGATTTAAGTGGAAGGACATGATAAGAAAGGGTTGAGATCTGATATCTCGATCACCCAAATTTTTGTCAGTCGTTGGATCGAAATAAATGGAAGGATAGGATAAGAAAAGATGGAGAGTCGTTGGAGTTAATCCAAGGCAAAGATGCATCACAGACAGATCGAGTTGTTGATCAAAGATCTTGATCAACAAACAACATTCGTTTCGGGTATAAATATGTGAGGAGGTTATGCTCCAGAGAAATCACTTCGAGAGTTTCAGTTTGAGATTTGAAATCCCCGAAGCCTGGAGAGCCGAAGAGCTGATGTAAATCTCGATCGTCTGATCATCTGAAATAGATCTCAAATGTAATATTGTCTGGAGTAAATCTCAAGCATTAGATCATCAGAAGTGGATTTGGGCCGTCTGATCCAAAAGAGACATGGTGTAAATCTGTGGACTCTGGGTAAAGACCTGAAGTAAGCCTCAACCGTCTGAGTAAAGGACATGTGGAAGACCACGTCAGCAAGGACATGTGGCAGACCACTTCAACAAGGACATGTGGCAGACCACATTAGTGAGTGACACGGGGCAACCACTCGGCCCGTGCCAAATCAACAGGTGACATGTGTAATGTTACTTCACTCTGGGAGATTTGCTTTGGGAGTTTACCACCAACAAATGACAAAATCTTTGGAGCCCCAAAGGCCGAAGTGTTGGAGGACCGAAGTCGCAAAGTGTCGAAGGGCCGAAGATCCGAAGTCGTGAGGGACAGAGTCCCGAAATCCCAAACGTCAAAGACCCGAAGAAGACCCTGGTCGTTGATCGCCAGGAGGGGTACATGTCAGAATATTACACATTCAGGCATAAATACCAAGAAATATCGTGAAGGAGAAAGGTTTGAAATCACTGAAGCCTAAACAGTCGAAGAAGTTGGGAGTCATCAATCTGCAAGAGAACAGGTGTCACTAGATCGCAAGCTCTGGGTAAAACGCTTGGAGGGAAGTCGAGTGAGGAGAAACTAAAATCTGAGAATGTCGAAGGGCGAAGTCCTGGAGAGGAGGATAGTCGTTGGATTAAAGAGGAAAGATGTCAGCAAATCTTCCATTTCAGAAGATATCCAGTCAGAAGAAACGAGAAGTTGAGATTTGAAATATTCAGAGTCTGAAGACCTGAAGGAGATCTCGACCGTTAATCCAAGAGGGACACGTGTCAGTGGGTTGTCAACTCTAGAAGATTGACGTATGAAGGAAAGCATGGTTTGAGAGTTGAAACTCTCGAAGCTCGGATCACGAAATCAATCGTAGTTGTTGATTTGGAAGGAAGCTACGTGTCGACGGATCGTGGAGATCTGGGATCTCGCATGGAAGGAGGAAAGGAAGGCAGATAGCAGTCGTTGATCAAGTAGCATCACCAAGGGATTGGAGATCAATGGTCATGCTCAATTGTGGGGCCAGAACATGCTCGGGTCTTAATTTTTCTTAAGCAGGTCGCAATCAAAACTACGGTATCGCCAAAGGCATACGTGGAGCTCTGTAGTGAATTGCGGGGCAAAAAGTCAGTTTCCCTCAAACCGCCTTTGGTCGCTCCCGCAATCACGTTGTCACGTGACATCATTGCCCAAGGTCAGATCGAAAAAAGGAGCTAGCACTCGCTAGACTGATATCACGAAGTGCTCAAAAGTTAGGTTTGTGGTCACAGCCATGTTCACATCAACGAAGGTTAAGGGAGGAGCTAGTGCATCGCTAGGCTCCACTTCGGATATCGGGAGTTGGGAGAATCGAGATGTCTCATACCAAAATTCCTGAAGTCGCGAGTCACAAAGAGCCTGTTGGTTAGGCATATGGTCACCATCGATGGTCATGTGAAGGAAGGGGCTTATAAGCCAAAGAAGCCAAAAATGATTAGTTGTAACTGACAGAGAAGACGAAGAGTTGCAACTGCCAAAGAAGTCAAGGACTCTTTGGATAACGGCCACTAATGATGAACAAATTTAGAATAACCACCAGAGAAGATGAAGAGTTTTGATGATGATCTGGTAGAGAACTGGGCGTGAGAAAGACATGCAGAACAGAGAAGAGAGTGTCTTTTTTTTTTGTAGTGATGCATGTGGGTAGGAGGAGACGTAGTGGATAACTTGAAGGGTATATCTGTGGCACAGTGAAGAGAATGCAGAGGTAGCATAGAGCATAAAAGGCAGAAGAGAAGTTGAGCAGGAGGTGGTGTTGAGCACAGAAGGAAGAAAGTAGAGCATAGAAGCAAAACAATGCAGAAGTGGAACAGAGCATAGAATCTAAAGAAGGCAGAGGAAACATGGAGTTGTAACAGACCATATCAGAAACAGAGAAAGTAAGTAAATTTTTGTAAGATTCAATCAGGGTGGTAGGGTGGTGCTAGGGAGGATTTTAGTCCTCTAAATTCTAGTTAGTGCTAGAATATATTCTGGGAGTTGGTGCTTCCATCTAGTGGGTGCTAGAGAAACCCGGGAGTTGGTGCTTCCATCTAGTTGGTGCTAGAGAAATCTGAGAGTTGGTTCTCTCTGCAAGTTGTAGCTTGTTATCAGAGGTTGTAGCCTCATATTTGATTTGGAGCTCAAAGACTATGATGTACATGAAAGTTGGAGCTTGATTGACATCCTACGAAGAAGAGGTTTTCACCCTTTATGGGTTTCCTCAGGAAAATCAGTGTCTCTGTGTATTTTGTGTGATCGATCATTGTATATCTATGAATGTTAAGTTATCAGCAACACATTAACTAATAATATAGAAAGAATCAGAAAATAACAAGAAATTTTTCAATCTTATATACTTCACTAATTCACCCCCCCCCCCTCTCAGTTATATTTCCAACAGTTATTGAGTGATTGACAAAAACTATTATCAAAACCTTTACCTTGAGCTCTCTACTAACTACTCCTAACCTTAGAATAGTCTAATCTACTAACCTATTTTTTGTTGTTACTAAAGTAAGCTACGGCCATCTATTGCAGCACTAAAAGCACCTAAAAGCAATTGAAAAGTTGATTAATAAACTGCCTTATTTGCTTCTGACAAATGCTAGTAATTTTGTATTGATAAGTAATTATGCTTGGTCATTTTGAAGCCATTTTAAGGCATTTATTTGGAAGCTATTGTCTTATCAACATTGCTGCTATAAATTTCTATTTGCTTCACCATATATCAACTCTTTATTTTATTGATAAAGTCCATGGTTTTATGAAGTACTAACAGCAAGTTGTACTTGCAAAAGATATATTTTATTGTTGCTCTGTTTTCGGCAGGTACATCTTAATTATTCATTACTTCATTGGTTAAAACCCTGGGACTTTCTGATCAGTGTGACTTGTGAGAGGGGACATATTCATAGAAACTTTAACCTTTGTCTTCTCAAACCCCTAGGTCACCGGGGATGTCTCCCATGGGATATCAACCCTAAATAGAAATAGGTATCCCGTTGAGGTGAAAGTGATAGGATAACCTCCCGTTACGCCAATTTTCCTTCCCTAAAACTTTATCCTTTGGAATAAGTACAAATTGTGCGATAACAGGTTGATTCCACACAAAGTAAGGATTATGGTTTGCAAGGTTTGACGAAATTCTTTGCAATGTTGGTTGATATTTGTCAAGGTTTTTAAAAAATATGCTAACTTATGTTAAACAAGAGGGAAAATGGATTACCGTTGATTTTTTGAATAACGAGGGAGAAAGAAGTTGTGTTATGGTAGTCTGACAACGAACTTAACCATACAACTATTCCCTGTTCGGATAGGCTCAGAAATCACATGGCCTGATCGACCACTTTTCACCATGTCTTGCCTTCACATGGCCTTTCCAAACGTCGAGGTGAGGAAGGTACCTCATGATGGGATCAAGGTAATATTGATTTTTGAAATTGGAGGTGAAGTTTGGTTATGGTTACTCCCTATCATTCTTCATTTTGTAAAGTTTAACTCTGGAAAAGTAATTGGCTCTGTCTCCCTGTGATTTCTTTGGTAAGGTATGGCATGTAAAGAAAAAAAATCTTACCAACAATCGGGCGGGTTAATCTCAATTCCAGAGACAAGGATTGTGTGATAGTTACTCAGCATGTTCATCTTCAGGTAAGGCCTTAGAGAGACATTTATATTTTTCTATGTAACGTGGAATCTGGGTTTTGTTTATATTATTTCCCTGTTCGTATAATTGTTTGTTTATTCTATGTGATTTTCTTTGAAGTTCTAGAGTAAAAAAAATATTTTTCTTTATTTTATTTTGATGTCACGATTGCTTTTTTTTTTTTTTTTTNTTCAAAAAAAAATTTCTCGAATTTATATAGCTTATAAATTCATTTACAAAGAAGAACAGTGGTCCGATTGGACAATAAACATCAGCTGTCGAGGATTCAGACATGCCTTAAGCCTCCAAAAAGCTAGACATTCCATGCATGAGAAAACGAGAATAAATGCGAGAGAATTACATCTTTGCAGCCACAACCAATGATCTTCTCCAGATCAGAAACAGCACTATGGATGGAATGCAGGCAGCTTCATTCAAAAATATTTAAAGAGGTAATAGGACTCTCGATCCCTCTATCACAGTGATAGATCGAGAGTCTCCCTACCACTCCAGATAGGGCCCTCTTGGATAGTGCGTCCGCGGCCCTATTAAACATGCGAGAAACATGAAGAAATTTGATATTGGAGAAGCGCCGTAAAAGATCTCTCGTTTTTTGCATCCAGCCTTCTAAATGGATGGAGTTGAGCTTGCACTTGTTTATGATCCAGTCGATTATCACTCTCGAATCGCCCTGGACGTGGAGGTCATCAATAGACCATAGAGCAGCGAGAGTGAGAGTGGTCCAGAGGCCCAGGAGCTCGGCTTTAGTATTTGAGCCAAAGCCACAGTTGATGAACCAAAAAGTACTTCTGGATTGGTGTGTTTTGAAAAAGCCACCGGCACCGCATCTGGACCCATTGGACTGTGCAGCTCCATCAAAAAAAGCCAATGTGTGACCCTCTGCCAAGTCTAAATGCATAGCACGAGGAGGGGGATCACTGGTAGTGAATTGTTTCCACTTGAAAGAGGATAGAATTTTGAAGAATACCCTTTGCATTGAAGGCATGGCGTCCTCAAAAAGCACCCGATTCCTTTCCAACCATAATTGCCAACTGAAATGTACCACCAAGCAGTGAGGGGCCGATTTAGTGCTGAACCAACGATTGAAACAATCAGTGATGGATGAGCCGCACCAGGGGATCTGGAGAGAAAAGAAAATGGAGGCCTGCTGCCAGACGCCTTTTGAAAAGGGACAATGCATCAAAAGATGAAGGATGTCCTCAGGCCCAGATTTGCAGAGTAGACATATGCTCGGCCCCACCCAGCCACGTCTTTGCAGAGCACCCCAGGTGAGCAGTTTATCTAAACCTGCCAGCCATGCAAATAGTTTTAGTTTCAGTGGCAGCTGTCAGATGTCACGATTGCTTTTGAAACTGAGACAGAGGTGCCAAATTTTTCCTTCACATTATTTTACAATGTATGTGCCTTCTCAAAAATGATTTGTTCAGTCTTTATTCTGCATTAGTTTACCTTCGTAATATGTTTGAGTACCCTAATGAAAATTTTATACAGTAATAATGTTATTTAATACCATTACATTATCCGTCGTTTTATTTTGATATTCTAAAATTACCACTGTAAAACATTCTCGAGTAATGTTACGATAGTTAAATCTCAGTGTAAAGAATGATTTATGGGTTCAAGTCAAGATAGGATCGACGATAGAGTTTTAATAATAATTTTTGTAGTCAGCAATTTAGGTTGAGTTTGTGGATTGTTGATTATTGTTTAATTTATGGTGTCTTTATTTTTTTCTCAAATGTCATTTCCAACAGAACCTAGCATTAACTACTTTAAGTTTTTTTATGTCATTTCCAACAGAACCTAGCATTAACTAAACCAAAAGGGATTTCAACGGATTCCTAACCGTCGTCGTCTATACCTAACAAGTCTTGTTACGAATAATTAACTAAGACTTCAAGTTTATACTTTGATGAATGACTAGTTTTCTACGTGTGGAAACGCCTACCACAAATATTCTATATCGATCAACTGCATACATCTCTAGTTAAAACTGAGAATGCACTCCTAAATGTTTTGAATAACCACTTAAAGGACTTAATTTATTTGTATATTAATAAAAAAAATTACTCCATTTCATTGTATTAACTTTGTTACAAAATGTCAATGCAAAGGGTTTATAACCCATATATCACCACAAAATTACTATTTCTTTGTTCAGCATTTTGGTTTTTCACGAGTATCATTATTAATTATGGGTCCCTTTTTAAACTTGCGAGGGAACCATTCATATCTTTTTGCAACACCCTTCCCTTTCTGGACTTCACCTATTTGAACCCGTTCAAGTTCCAGCGTTGTGGAATTCAATACAGGTAATTCATTTGTTATTCTTAAAGGAAAATTGAATTTTAATTAATAGTTACAAGGTTATGTATTATTTTAATCTAACAAGCAAATGTGAATAATATATAGGAAAAGCAACTGCAAGTTACATATCTCTAGTTGGATGGAAATAAGGCTATAGAGATGGAGGAAAGTCTAGTGATTATTTTTACATAATTTTTCAATATTATCTTACAACTTACAACATATTAATCAACTTCGTTTTTTCTTCTTTCATATTCAAGTCATCTCCATGGAAACATAGCTTGATTTAAGTTATAGGTATTCAAGTTCCTATGTTGAAAAATGGGTTATTATTCCCTCCAGTATGTCTCGGTAGCTATATTCTTTGATAATACTTTCTATCAAAATCCGTGAGTTCTCCATAAGTGATATTCTATGTTTGGAAAACAGGACCCATGTTTGAGTTTACGGGGTTATCTTGTTATTCCTCCTATCATTTTTGTAATTTAATACAAGAAGAGGTATATCTCAGTGTTTATGGTTTTAAAATTATGTACATAATCTATCATTTCAATATCGGAATTATTTCAAATTTTCGTTAGAATAATAATTAATAATCATATCCTTATATGTACATGTAATTTGTATGGTGTTTATTTGTTTGACTTTGTATCTCTCCAAAAGAAATACAGCAATACAATATCCTAAGAGATATCATAAATTATCACTAGTATGTTGACCCCTACACTGTAACAAGGTTTTCTTATAAATTTGTAACTGAAATGTAGAATTCTATAATTCTAATATTTATTTTGAATGAAGAAAAATAACCACTTTAAGTTATGTAATTCATATACTCATGTATTCAACTATTTTTGTAGTTAACAAGGAAATCAATAAACAAATATGAATATAAATTGGTACAAAAAGATACATATATGTACCAAACAAGCTGAAAACAAATGGAACAGCCACATTCCATCCAACCATAGATCCAAAACATCCAAGATACTTGTCCTGATCAAGCCTAAATATGACTCCATAAGGGTGAACAGAACCTTACTCCATCAATGTACCAGTGTAATATTTATGAACTATTTTCCTAACACATGTTTGCTCACACATCAAATAATAATTCTTTCCTCATCATACTAAGCAATATCCTTCCTCCCACATATGTTGTATATATCCTCCCTTTATGCTTAGGAATTTTCATTTGATTTATTTCCCTCCTTGGAAATTTGCAGCTTTAGAAATCCCTGATTTTTAAGGGCTGCCAGTGACAGAAATCCACTTCTTACACTTGTCTAATAAATATCTAAGTTAGATCCATCATGTTCCCCACTCATGGAGTCATAGACATCTCTTTCTAACCTAGTTGTTCAATTGGTTTCTTGCATTTATTATTAAAAGGATATTATCTCTTACATTTGTCTATCAAAAAGGGACAGTTGACAAGTCAAAATCTTGCATAATAATTCAAATACTAACAGTCAAAATTCTTAATAAAGTCAAATACAAATTTCCATAAATGGAAATTATTTAATAAAATGTTTAATTCTTGAGGATATTACATCCTCTCCCCCTTAAGAATAGCATTGTCCTCAGTGTTAGTACTTGCTTCTAGTCATCACTTGGAACAGAGTTGGATTGTTTTCATCATTTCATCTTTCAACTCCCAAGTAGCCTCCTTGGGACTAAAGTGATTCCATTGCACTTTTACCTAGGCGATGACTCTATTCTGAAGTATTTTTTATTTCCTTTCCATAATGAATAGAGGTTATGCTTGCAACTCGCCTTCCGGTTCCACTTACACCATGTTCCAATCAATAATGTGAGTAGGATCTTGAATATACTTTTTTAACAATTAAACATGAAAAAAATAATGAATTTTCAAATTAGAAGGAAGTGTTAGTTGGTACGCTACTAGTCCAATTCGAGCTAGTACTTTGAATGGTCCACAAAACCTCGAATGATATGCATAATTTTTTTGTCGATCTTGTACAACTTTTAAATTATGTTGCACATTCTTGACTATTTGTTCCATTTCTTGGAGCATTTCTGGACCAGTCGTTATTCAATTCACTGAATTATCCCAACTGACGGGAGTCGTACATTTTCATCCATATAAAACTTCAAAGGGGCTCATTTTTGTTGAGGTTTGATAATCGTTATTGTAGGTAAACTCAACTAAGTGTAGATACTCTTCCCACTTAGTTGGTTTCTCTCTTACATACATGTGTAACATATCTTAAATAATGTTGTTGGTACATTATGTTTGTCCATTTTTTGTGGATGATAAGTTGTACTGAAACTCAAATTAGTTTCCAAACCTGCAAACAATGTCTTCCAAAAATTTGATGTAAACTTGGCATCTCTATCTGAAATCGCCATTTTAGGAATTCCATGCAATCTAAATATCTCTTTCATAACAAAATTTGTGATATCAATAGCTTTATAGATAGATTTCACAGGCATGAAATGAGAAGACTTACTCAATTTATCCACTACTACCATAATAGAATCATGTTGTCTTTGAGTTTTAGGCAAACCTGTAATGAAATCCATAGAAATAATTTATCATTTCATTCTAGAATAGGTAAAGGTTGTAATAAACATGTTGGATGTTGATGTTCAGCCTTCACCTATTGACAATATAAACATTTAGATAAATAATCAGTTGTTTCATATTTCATATTAGGCCAATAAAATTGTTTCCTTAAGGTTGTTATCATTTTTTGATACCCTAGATTACCAGAATATGCCCTTTTATGCAGCTCATTTAAATTGCCGACTTTAATTCAGCAAAATTAGGCACATCTTTTTTTTTTGAACCTTAATATTCCATTTTTGTCGATGTTGTAATCTGTCCCATTTAAATCTCCTTCATTTTTAAGCAATTGTTCTATTGTTTTGATGTATTTTGCATCATTTATGCTTGTAGATTTAATTTTTTCCTCAATATCACTTTCTATTTTACTCATGATAACTCCATATATTGCATTGTTTTTTAGACTAAGTGCATCTACGACTTTATTATCCTTCCCTTTGATATGTCGAACTTCAAAATCAAACTCACTTAAAAAGGCTAACCATCTTGTTTGTCGTGCATTGAGATCTTGTTGACTAAACAAATGTTTTGCACCATTGTTATCTATTAATAATAAGAATTTTCTTCCCATTAAGTAGTTTTGCCACATTTTTAGTGCATGAATTACAATCGTTAATTCAAGGTCATGAGTTACGTAATTTCTTTCATGTTCCTTCAATTTTTGATATTCGTAACAAATTACATGTCCCTCCTGCGAAAATACTCCACCTAATCCTTCTTTACTTGCATCTATACAAACTGTAAAATCTTTGTAACGATCGGCCACTTTAAGGATCGTTGTTGTAGTTAGTAAGCCTTTAAATTTATCGACATTGTTGATCCATATTTTATGAGAAGAACGAAATGAACACAGATTATTAACAGGAGCTTAACACAAAATAACAGAGATACAATAAAATTGGTTTTCTATTCAATAACAAAATAAGTTGAAACTGTAAAATGCAGCGGAAACAAGCTTGCTGGAATGGTGGTGGCTTATCTCTGAGAAGAGATGGGACGGCAGCGCGCATTCGCAAGAAGAAAATTACAATGAGGCTCTGAAGGCATTTTTACAATAAGAAAGAATGTCAAAAACCCTAGACATCCAAAAACCTAACCCTAGGAGATAAAGCGCCAAAATTCATGTGGGCCCCGTTTGGGTAAGCTAGTACATCAACTTCCCGGGGTCGTAACTTTTGCATACGATCTTTGTTTTAGGTGTGTGATAGCCTGTTGGAAAGGTATCATCGAGGATATTCATTTTGGGGGCTCAATCATGCCTTCATCTATCATTAAGGAGCTCTATACCGAAAAACCTTCATTTAGGCCCTCAAAATGGCCCCGGAAGTAAAAACTGCTAAAAATAGTAAATTGCCCAAAATGTCAGAAAGATGTTTTGAGCCAGTTGGAAAAGGTGGGTGGCCACCGATATCCATCTGGATCAATCCTCCCTCCTTAGGAAGCAATGGTCTCCATTGCATTGAGGTCCCCCATTAGATGAGGAAATTTCTGCTGAATTTGGCCCCAGGTGAGCCACTTGCCTTGGTGCAGGAGTTGCCCTACTTTGACGAATCGATAAAGTTGTATCCTTTGTTGTCAAGTGCCCTTGATCTGTCTATAAACAATATGATCATTGGATGCATGTTGTATGCAGTCAGGGTTGAGCTATGTTGGTGTCAGTTGTTCTGCTACTTCTGAGGTGTCCAATAATGGTGGGAAATAAGGGCGAAGGAGATCCACGTTGAACACTGGGTGCAGGCCAAGAAAAGGAGGAATGTTGAGCTCAAAAGAATTATCCCCCATGGCCTTGGTGATAGTGTACGGTCCATAACGGAGTGGGTGAAGCTTCCGATGGGGTCATGTAAGGTGTTCTTTCTGCAAGTGCAACCAAGCTTTGTCCCCCACCTGAAACTTATGTGGCACCCGATGTTGATCATGGCGTTGTTTGTACTTGTCATTGGAATTCTGTAGGATATCTTGAACCTGTTGGAAAATGTGTTGGATCCACTCAATGAACCGAGTGGCTTTGTCAGCTTCAGTTGGAGCAGGAGATGAGTCAGCCGAGGTGACCGCAAGGGGAAGTGCAACATCTATGGGACCCAATGGTTGGAATCCCAACCCCACTTGAAAGGGGTTGTGGCCAGTTGAGCTATGCAAGGCTCGGTTGTAGCTATGGTGGATGTTGTTCCTGAGTCTGTACTAAGGCTTAAAGTATAGTGTCAAGGCATCCGAAAATATGGTAATAGTTGATAGAGGATTTCGCTAACCTTAGTGTGGGAAGCTAATGAAGATTCCTTCGTTCACGTTGTCCGGCTTCCAACTGTTCCTGGATTACAATGTCTTGTTCAATGGCCATCCATGAACGTTCTAATTCTTCTCGGGTATCAGCAGTTTTAAGAGTCGTATTAAGAATATTTAACGCTATATTAGTTTGATCGGATATCCCGAGTTGAA
>ML796716.1:334574-355739 GCA_009831015.1 Picea engelmannii | reverse complement strand
AATCTCGCGCGATTGGAGGAAGAAAACACACATTTGGGTGAAAAGCTGGGTTTCAAAAAATTGGAATTTTTGACAATCCAGCGTCTTCCGGCTGATTGGTTAAGAAAACAACAGAGTCGAGCAATCTGTAGTGGAGAATATAATGTATTGGTGTGCAAAAACTCCTTGGTTGCAAATCTAATAACAACAAAGGAAATGAGACAAATGTACAAGCAAATGCATCAATCTACGAGCATAAATGAAAGCATAAATTGTATCACAGATTTAATACGAAAATTAATTTAACTAGCAAAATTTTGGGAAAGAAGCAATGTTTGATATTTAACTGTATCCACGGCTTCCACTAGGCTGCTAATGAAACTAGATGAGGCGGGACGCGGACAATGCCCTGGATGTCGAATTCAGGAGCGGGAGGAAACTGTATGAGGCGGGACGCGAACAATGGCAGCTGGTTCAGGTGGAGAAGGGACGTGAAGGTGGCGAATTGATGGCAGGGATGGGTGGGTAGGTGGTGAAGTGATGGCGGGGATGTATGTATGGGATGGCGGGGGTGGATGATGTAGGCCGATGATGTATGGATGGTGGTGGATGGGCGGAGGTGGTAGAGGGGATGGGGCGTATGGATGGGCAGGCGGCCAGAGGGCAGAGATGATCGGCGACGGGAGTCGGACGGCAGTCGGGATGCCGTGAAAGGATGGCCGGCAAAGGTTGGTTTCGTTTGGGGTTTAGCTTAGGCCTTTTCCATACTTCAAGTAATACGGTCTACTCGCATCAATTCAAGTCGAAATAAGTACGGAAATAAAAAACCAGATGTTGAGTTGGGGAGCAATTTCTCCACAAGTCAAGTAATATTGTTCACTCGCATCAATTCGAGCCAGAATAAATATAGAAATACAAAAGCAGAAGTTCACTGGGGCCAATTTCTCTATAATATGGTTCACTCACATCAATTCAAGCTGGATTAAGTAGAGAAATAAAAAAACAAAAGTTGACTGGGGAATTTCTCCATAATTCAAGTAATACAGTTTACTCGCATCAATTGAATCAATTGAAGTAGGAATAAGTAGAGAAATAGAAAAACAGAGGTTGAACCTGGGCAACAATTTCCCCACAATTCAAGTAATACGGTTCACTCGCATCAATATGCAATTGAAGTGACACCACCAGCAACCAGTGTTCAATAAATTTGTTGAATTTACTTTCTTTACCTTCACTTACACGCTCCCCAAAGACCACGGTTCAGGTGGGCCATTTGGCTCAATACCTCTAAATGTCTTTTCCACGTTATTACCTCACAACTTTAGTGAGTGCCGTTGAATTGATATATATATACACATATTTACAACAACATAGCTAGAAACTTTGACAGACGTTTGTGTTTCAAAAACGGAGAAATGGATCATAAAATAGTTTTTAATGTAAATTTATGTCAAGGTTTTAAGATTGTATAAATGGAGATTTTATTTTTATTTTTTTGTTTTGAAAATTTGTTTTGTTTTTATTTAGATGTGAGTGACACATCTAGATTAATGTTATGAAGGAATTATTAACATCACTCAATTTGATTATCTTGAAATTAAAAACCAAAATTAAATTTTCATGGAATCTATATTTACTACACAATTTCATAGAGACAAAACATTATTAATCTAAAATAATTTAATATAAAATTATAATATTTTTTCTTTTTTTATACATGATGATGATGATAACTATTATTAACATCCAATGAGATCAACTTTGGTCTATTGTTCTTAAGAAAAAAAGAAAAAAGGTAAGAAATTATTTGGTTTGCTTTAAAATTTTAATTTTGTGTTTGAAAATCTTGAAGAGAAACCTTCCTAAAATCTTTTAGTCTTTGGACCCACAACATTTTATGAATGTTTCAATGCCCTCTTTCACTATGGAGCTCATGAGAGTTTGTTCTTGTTTTAACAATATTGATTTTGTTCTTTACACTAGTTAAAACATATAGATACTTTTGATCTTTTAGATTAGGGTTAATCACCTCCTTATAGTACCTTAATTTTCTCTTATCTTCTAATTCTTTATCCCAAATTTAGATGTAATAATATTTTTAATATTATTGATCTTATACACAGTAACCTTTTCCTAGATTTCCAAATGATTTAGAAAAGACTTGGTATCTTTATGCCAACCTTTCTTGAATAGTAGGTGGTTTTGATTAGATTTTGTTGCAATCTTAGGAAGTCTCTTGTCTTCCATGTTGTTTATTTTGTTCTTGTACATTAGGCACCTAGTCATAGTCATGCTCTCAATGGGGGAAAGAATCAATTATTTGAGAAGGATAGGATAGGGTGTATTACCTTTAATTTTAAGATTATATGTTATAAAACACTTATGGATTTTCTTGATCTTTTTTCATGATTGTCTAGAGATGCTACGACCCCAAACTTCACAACCATATAAGATAACATGAGTGACAAGAGTCTCAAAGATGAGTCCTTTTATCCCATAACCAAAGGTTCATTGATTTACAATTTTTTTTCAAGGCCAAAATAAGAGTTCCACTCACCATTTATCCTTTTCTCAATGCAATAGTTTGAGATATTTGTATGAAGTCACTTCCTCCAAGTTTTTTTTTTTTTGGGTGATAAGCAAAATCGACAAATGTTCCCATGATGCCTCATAAGTGACACACAAGGTAAGGGGTTTCAAACCGGGTGACTTCACATAAAGAAGTGCCTTAACAATACACTCTATCACCAACTTCCCTACACCCCAAGGGCTCCTCCAAGTTGTTGTTGTCATACATGAAATTATCACAAATAATCTTTTTAAATTTGATTATCATAATCTTTGTTTTATCAATGTTGATAGTCATACATATAAAAAAATCCTTAATATTTTATCAATATTTATTTGAAAAAAAAACACTAAATTAAAAAGAAAAACCAACCATTTTACTTAATTTAAAAACTTAATCTATTATTATTATAATTTTCTACTCTATTTCATTCATTTTAAAAAACCCTAAATAATATCTATACAAGTAGATTAAAAATATAAATCTTTCCCATAATGGTGGTGATATGATTTACATTGTTAGATTTTGCTATAGTAAAATAAATTTGATTATTTGATTAAATAATTTTCATTTGTAACAAAATTGTAGCTATCATCTATATGGATTTTTTTTATACTTACGAAGTTTATTTTCGATTTTGTTATACTTATCTGAAGTTTATTTTCGAGGTGTAAGATAGAGCTTATGCCAAATCGAATGGTTTGCATAACGTTGGTCATAATTTTATTTTTATTAAAATTTTAATTAAACTGTTTTGTAAGAGGTTTTAAAGGGTTTTTGATAAATTGAAATTAAAAAAATTAAATATATTATATTAATAATAAATATATTTTTAAAATTAAATTTTAAAGAAATAATTTTATTTTTATTTTTTGAATAATTATGTATTTAAAATGATTATATTTTCTAATCACATTTTTATGACATAATTATTTTTATAAAAATCAATTGACATTATTTTTTTAAGTTAATTTTCAAGAAAGTTATTGAAACATCACCACTTGCTTCATCTTAGTGAAGATGTCCATTTCTCTTTCACTCATATTATTATTAATCTTGATAAAGACCATGAAGTGGAGATGAATTGGTATGCACTAACCAAGTTACAATAAACTTGCAAATAAAATTATTCCATTTTTTCTAATTAATTAATTAATATGGAAATTTATTATTATTGTTTTTCATTTTTTCCAAATCAATTATATTTTCTCTAAAGAACATTGCCAAATACAAAGTAGGATTAATACTGTAACATTAAAGTTATTGAATTTCCAAACAACAACTTGCTTTCACTAAATTTGTTGGATTCTAAGTTATATTTTCTCTAAAGACTAGTGCAAAATACAAAGTAGGATTAATACGGTAACATTAAAGTTATTGAATTTCCAAACAACAACTTGCTTTCACTAAATTTGTTGGATTCTAATAACTTAGATAGATAGTTAAATTAACAAAGTTTCAATAAAATTATGAGAAAATCCCCTCGATGTCTCAGTAAATCAAATCACCTATTTCTTTTCTAAATATATTATTATTTCTATTTTAATATTCCAAGTTCCAACTCTATCAAAGGGTGTTGTATACAAGGAACTCATATCACACCATTTGCATGCTAGGACTTCAAAATTTGACAAATTGAAAATAATTGAAATCATATAGTTCAGTGTTGGAATAATGATTTTGAAACTTTGAGTGGATTGAAAGCTTTTATTATAGCACTAGTCTCAATATTCTGTTTTTTTAGTCTTTTTTGTGCATATTTTTCCAACAAGTCTTGTCCAATATTTGTCTAAAAATTTAAAAAAATTATTGAAATTGTAAATATCACTTGTTAAAATTGCATATTCTAAATGTAATAGAGGTTTTTTCAAGACACTTAATTTATTTAAGCATTTAATAATACAATTTAAGCAATGTAAAATTACAATTTCATAACAATAAATACCAAAAAATAAAATAGTTAAACTTATCACTTATTATAATCCAAATTTAAAAAATAATAAAATTATAGAAATGTTAGAAGGAAGATTTTCATTGTTTTCAAATTTAAAAACGCAACACAAAGATTTAAAAAATGAGATCTAAAATCACATATTTCATACTAGTATGATACTCCCACCTCGTCGTTGTTGACGTCATTAAAGGCCAATCATATTCCAAAAGCTAGTGCTTCATCGACCATCAAATCCCTTGATACAACGGACTCATACAAAAACCCATGTAGACGATAACATAGAAACGGCTTTTTATTCAAATTAAATTTATTTTAATTGTAATCTCAATTAATTTTATAAAATTTAGAATTCACAACTAATTTGAATATGTAAAATCTCAAATTTAATTATTGTTAAAATATTTACATTTGTAATATAACAATAATTTTATATAAATATCATATTTATTATATAACTTAGAATTCACCACTTATGAAATTTAAATATGTAAAATCGTGTTTAAATTTGGTATCTTTTATATTTTTATATAATATTTTTTATATTATGTGTAAATATTAAATCTCTTTTTCATATACATACAAATATTTGTATTTTTATTGTAACATATAGCATTGTTAATATTATTTATTACAAATAAATTTTGTAAAAATATATATTTTTTTCACTTAAAATTTCACATTATATTTATAAAAATATAATATGTATGTTCTCAAGGATAGTGCTTACATCATGAAAAGACGATTTTTTTATGGGTTGTACCATATAGAGAAAACACTCTTACTAAACAGTAAAAGTTCCAAAATCTATCATTATAACATCTTCGTCAAAGCTACCGAGAGACTAATATCAAAATAAAAAACAAAATCTCTCCCTATCAAGGAGGGAATTGTAGCAACTAACAAGTCCAAAAATAACCTACATATACAGGAGATGAAACACTGATGTTCAAAACATATTTAAAAAAAGAGTGGGGCCCTCATGGCCACCTTCCCAGTGATTGTAGACAATTCTCCCTGGACAATTATTAAGAGCCCTTTTTTATAGTCTATCAACTTCTAGGTTCGCTTCCCTGTATGTATGTGCACAAGAGATAGATCTGAATAGGGTGAGAAGTTCAGTTATTCTATCCTTCCAACCATCTAAAGTTGTCACATGTAGAGTTTCTTTCTGATTGAGCCAGTCAATGACTATCTTTGAATCCCCAAGAATAAGTATGTCAGAAATTGAAAGCCTTGATGAAAGAGTCAAAGTAGCCCAGGCTCCCATGAGTTCTTCCCTGGAGTTTGTTCTACTTCCACAACTTAAAGTCCATCTATACTCCTTGTGATCATCTATCTTTAAGACTCCACCTGCACCACTTATTTTTCCATTCTGCTAAGTAGCCCCATCGAAGCAAGCAATAACTTTATCTTCAGGAAAAATTGTAGATTTGTGCCTAGGGGCATAAACTTTTATATTTTTCTGATGAGTGCCCGATTCCCCTAGACCTAGGTGCACTATCCTCAAAATAGAAGGTGTCCCAGACTCAAAGATAGATTTATTTCTATCAATCCAAATGTACCAGCAGGGAGTTTTGAAATTATAGTTTTGTTTTGCCGATTTTTAGAAACATTCATTCATCGAATTACCATTCCATCCAACAGTGAGTTTTAGAGCATTTTTTAGTTTCTCCCAAACTGATAACGTAAAAGGACAATTTACAAAAATGTGTTTACCTGATTCTCTCATATTTTTACATAGATAGCATAATCCAGGCCCCTTCCAACCACTTTTTCGCAAATTTTTCCATGTTAGAATTTTATTTTTAGCTAAGAGCCAAACAAAAAGCTTGATCTTAAGTGGATAGTCTCATTTCCATAAATTTCTCCTCCAACCCCCTGTTTGGAATTTCCATAATTTTTTTGATAAGGTTGAGTAAACATTCTTGACAGAAATTTGTCTTGACAAATCACCACCTATCCATATCAATTCATCTGGTCTATCCACAAGTTTGATGCCTAAACCAATCAAATTTTGCCTGTATCTATCCCATTCCGCTGCAAGTTCACCAACCAAACCCATATCAACATGGTCATATCAGTATGAGCCTATCGAACCCCTTGGCAAAGCACGACTTGCTTGATACAAGAGATGAATGTTTATTTGATTAATAATGTGCACCAACTCCTGTGATAAAATGGCGTCCTTCCCCATTCCTAAAATTGCATCCTTCCCAACTAAAATAGAGTGTCTCAAGCCCGGGTTCCATGCCATCCACTGTAATATCATTGGTAATGTATTCAATAGATTTTTCCATGTCTGAGACACATAGGATGTAACCGAAGATGCCAATCTCAACCATGACAACATTGACCTATGTGGGAAGTACTTGTCTTTGATCACCCTTTGCCATATGCCCATCTTCATCAAAGCTTTCCATAAAGTATTTGTCACCAATGCTCTATAGAAATTGAAGATGTTCCGCAGATCCTATCCTCCATAGAGTTTTGGTTTTGTAATTGATTTCCAATTTCTTAAATGATAACTCTATTTGTTCTTATTTCCCGACTAGAGGAAGGAAATCATCATTTTTCGAATCCTGTGGAGAACCGAGATCGGTATATGAGCTAGAGTCATCCAATAGACTGGTTGGATCTCTAATACCACTTTTATCAACACAAAGCATCCACCCAGGGAGAGCCATCTATTACACCGGTGATTAATCCGGGATTCGAACTTTTCAAAAAGTCTTTGCTAGTCCTCCACCTTATAACTATCTGGTTTTAGAAAATACCCCAGATATTTGAATCTTGCAGAAATTTCTTTGAAGGAAAATTGGTATAAGACTTTTAAAAGAGTGAGAGTTTCCGGAGGAATTCCAAAATGAAGAAAATTAGACTTTTGAACATTAATCACCAATCCCGAAGCTCGACAGAAAACTTGGAGAATATTTTGAATTTTCTCCCATTCTGCGATTGATGCTTTCGACATTATAAGAATTTCATCCACAAAAAGGAAGTGTAGAACCTTTATGAATATGGAAACTTTGATCCCCATGAGAGCTCCATCTGCTTGTGCTTTCTTTAAAGAAAGGATGAGACCTTCCATTACCAAAATGAATAGAAGAGGTGATAGTGGACATCCCTGTCTAAGTCCTCTGCTGCTCTGAAAAAACTTGGTTGCCTCTCCATTTATCAAAATGAAATATGTTGTAGAAGTTACACAGGCCATAATCCAATTTTTTGTTGGTAACCCGAAGCCACATTGAAGAAGTATTAACCTAAAAAAATCCCAATTGGTACAGTCATAGGCCTTTTTTAAGCCAAGCTTCGGGATAATAGCTTGTAGCTTTTCTGTTTTAATGTTGTGAATACACTCTTGTGCAGTACCAATAACATCTAAAATTTGTCTTCCTTTGAGAAATCCCAGTTGTTCTTCTAATAGTGTTCGAGATAGAATTGGCCTAATTCTCTTCGCTATAACTTTAGCAATGATCTTGTAACATAAGTTATAGAGTGCAATTGGGCAGAAATTGGAGAAAGAAGAGGGACTATTAACTTTGGAAATCAATGCTAGGAAAGTTGAGTTGAGCGATCTGATAACCTCCCCTCTAATTCTTGTTTCCTCAACCATATCGGTAAAATCCTGTCCAACCAACTTGAAGAAATTTAAGAAAAATTCTACAGTCCATCCATCTGGCCCCAGAATTTTGTCCTTTGCAAAAACCCTTAGTACCTCAAGGACTTCATCCCTCGTACATGACTTTTCTATAAATTGAACCTTTGTCTCACTCACAAAATTTGGAAACAACCTGACTGAGTTGATCTGATCCCCAATGTTGTTTTGACCTGTATCACTAAAGAAGTATTTAAAGAACTTGTTTGTTTCTTCCTTTATGGCCACCTGTCCCGTATGGATCCCCCCTGCTTTATCCTTTATCTCCTAGATGTATTTTTTATTTTTCCTATAGCTTGCAAAGTGATGGAAATACTTAGTATTTTTATCTCCACATTTAATCCATATCGCCCTACTCTTTTGATGCCAACTTTCTTCCTCAACCATTAGTAATTTCTTTTGCTCAACCTCAAGAGTATACATTAACTTATCAGAGTCATTAGAGTGTATACCCTATGTATTCTGTATGCAAATGTTAGTAAGCGCATCTTCAATCTTTCCCAATTCTATATGTTCATTTAGGCATTTTTCCTTAGACCATAACTTAACCCGAGATTTTAAAAGGGAGAGTTTCCCTACTAGTCTCCTTTAGGCTCAATTAAATTGTTTAAACTACAAATCATTCCATACTTCCCAAACCATCACGAAAAAATAATCTTCTCTAAGCCAGACTGGATTTAGCTTGAATGGAAAAGCAACCATCGGAATCCCAACACACAATTGAAGAAAAATTGGGGCATGATCAGACATATAGGGATATTCCACCCATGTCCTATACCTCAGAGTAGATTTGATGAGGTCCTCCTCCACATAGATCTGATCTAGTCATTTTGCAATACCATCTGCACCAGACCTACCATTTGTCCACGTTGGAACCACCTCGGCAGGGAGAACGTCCACTAAATTATTTTTTGTAAATAGAGATTTAAAAAAACCCGCCAAACAGTCTACCAGTGTTGACTGCCCCCATACCTCCTTTGTGTAATTTGTGAAGTTCATGTCACCTACTATAATCAGATCCTTCTGTGCTAATAATCCTTTACCGTCCACTATTTCCCATAAACATTTGCAATCTTGACAGGGGATGTATACATTCAGGAAAGATATCTTCCTGTTATCCATTAAATTTGTTCCTGACTAAAAAATACCACCACTGCTTAGAATAGGATCTAAAACAAAATAATTTGGATCCCACGATGCCAGGAGACCACCAGAAGTCCCCACAACACTAACTACACAAATCAACCAGCCATGTCTGAGATTAAACATAAAGTTTCTTGCCTTTTCCGCAACCACCATAGTTTCTTGTAGGAAAATTATATTTGGGGAAGTTTTTGATAAAAGTCTACGAAGGGAGACCAATTTCAGGGGTCCTCCTACCCCTCTGATATTGAGGGAGAGGAGGATCATGATTTATCCCTCGCCGGGTCTTTCATGCCTCTAAGTTCCCCTTGATCATTGTTAGTAATAAGATGTGTAGCAGTCGAAGAATTACTTGTCCCCACCTTTCTGTGGGCACTCCATGTTTTGACAGGTGACATTTCATACCCAAAACCCCTTGACCATGCAGGGTCAGCTTCTTTGAAATACCCTTCCCCCTGAGAAACCTTAGAATGCCCGCTAGCTAAATGTCTATCCACAGGATCTTTGCCCAAAAAGGTCGAAATCAGGATATGGCTTATATTTCGATTAAGGGTGGATACTAAAGTTGTTAGCATTATGTCCAATGAAGAATCGTTGAAGGCCGATTCACTATAACCCAAGACAATCATTGGGTCATCCACATTCTCAAGCACAGTATTAAAAATGGAAACCTCCCCACAGGAAGGTACATTCTCATGAGTAGGCAGGGTTCTATCATCAACCGAACCAATAATCTCAGTTTTTGTATCTAGAGTCTTTCCTTTATCTAAAACGGGCGGTAGTGATTGTTTCGGGAAAAGAATACTATTTAGGTGTTCACGATCCCATGCAGTTAATGGAAAATATAGCTTGGGGCAATAGTATTTTAACTTACCAATAAATGTGTGGTCCGACGCAATAGGACTGTCTTCAGAACTCAACCCCGGATATTCCACTAATTATTGTGCTTCCTCCAGAGGAGTGACATCGTCGCCTGACATTTCATCCATTGAATCTTCTTCAACCAAAGAGTATTTTGACATTCCTTCCTCAGGTGACTGGTACGTCTGCATACTGTGTAGTGGAAAGGTAGGCCCAAATAGTCCAACCTATGGACAAACAAAAGACCCCTCCATTCAATCTCTAGCACTTCCAGGAGCCCCACATGAACATCCACTTCAAAAAGCACATTAGCTATTCTTTTATCCGGTGACCATAATGTTGCTTAATCAACTTTTATGAAACGTCCTATGGAGTTTCCAACCACCTCCAGAGATTTCGAATTCCACATCTGCAATGGTAGGCCCAGAAGGAGAACCCATAAGTGTCAAAAACTGAAATATTTTGTCACCGAGTTGAAACTCAAGCTCCACCTTTTCAACATCATGCTCCTCAAGTGGAATTAAGCAGCGAGACCTATAAGCCAACCTCCCAACTAAATCACAAAGCACCAAGTTACATGACTCTTCTAGTCCTATATCCATGCCTAAGACGAATTTACACTTTGTCCTTTTAGGTCTTCACACCTTCGTTGGTCGCTTCACTCGACACCTCTTCTCTTTTAAAACTTTGCCTACCAGAACTTCACCAATATTAAGGGATGCTACCACCTAATTCCTCCTCGCCAGCCCTCCTATCCGCAGAGCCTTACTAGCAGACGGGAAAACCCCAGTATCCTCTTCTGGTATATCTACTCTACCTTGCGCATTTCTTGTCTTTGATAGTCTAACAGACTGGTAAAATGGAATGCAAACATTAGATTGGGTGTTTTTTATGTCCTCTGTATTAAACCTTGCATTAAAATGCTTGTCAATATGATGACCATTTCCCTTACTACTGCACATCACATCAACCAAGGAAAATAAACCCGAACTCTCCCAGAGATTTTCGTTAGACACACCCATGAGTGCACTGACCTCACACTCCATTATAGAAGTTGTTGGATACTGTTATCACCTGCCACCTCAATATTAGTTAAGTTTATTTGCATGGAGGTCTTGTCAGAGTTAAGTCGCCCCAGGATTCAGATAGTAATAACTAAAAGGTGAGTTGACATGGTTGCGATAACCGTGGAAAGAAGCCAACTTGTAGGCGCTCTACTCCAGGATAGACCTAACACCAACTAAACTCCATTGTCACTAGTTATGAAGGATTAGATGTGTAGTTCTTAGTGGAAGTTTGTCAGTGAAAACCGCTAATGGCAGTGCCAAAGTTAGTGAAAACTAATGCCGAGAAAAACCACCTCACAATGAGGGTATGAAACAAGAAAGTGTAGCCTAGCTCCCCATACGTTGCAAGTCAGCCGCCATGAAACCTACAGCTTGAACTCGCCTTCCCATGTGAGCTTATTAGTCAAGACTAATATGAATAAAAAAATCCCCATCAAACATTCACAAAGTTTGATTATTGTGTAAAAACACTTTATAACTTAACAAAATGTTCTTCATATATTGCACTTGTATTGTATAGTAATATTAATATTTTGTTTTATCCAACTATTTATCACTTAATTAATTTTTTTTTAATTAAATATTCATTAATTAATAATTTATATAGATTTAAGAAATAAAAATATCATGAACTACACTTCATTTTAAAAAGGAAAGCTATTATTAATGTGGAACTACATTTCATTATACAGATATTGTTATTGGACTAATCGATAAGTGCAGACACAAACAAATCTCCCTAGTTCCACTCGAAACTAGAACAAAACAAAATAGAATATAAGACTTTTCCTAGGCTTTAATTATTGAGTTTACTAGCTAACAAGAGATGGAAAACATACCTTTTAAATGTTGTTTCCTCTTGTCATCGTCATCCTCGCTCTGTTCCAAAGATCATGTGATATTGAACCTGCAAAGAAACACAATCTAACGAAGTGAAAGAATTAAATTACTCTCAACAAAAACCTATGTATGTGATCAAGGAATCATACAATAAAATGAGACTAATTTTATGGGAAAGAAACATATCGCCGTATCATATTAAATATAAAGTCGAGAATACAACCAAAGCATTGATGTCACAAGGTCCCATTTCAATGGCCCTTTTCTCTAACACACACACCTTTTCTGCAAAGACTTTGAATGAAGAAGATCCACCATGTAGCTTGTAGAACTAAAACAAAACTCTCAAGAATAATCTGAAGTAGAATTCTCCATACAAATCTTAGCCTATTCTACCTTAGCCTTTTCCATAAGAGATCCCTCTTTATATAGGGTGAAACAAGGATGGATGAGGATATTAGGATGATCATGATCTCGCCAAATCAGAGAAGCGATTAAGATCCAAACCGATCAGAGGCCACCTCATCTTCTAGAACATTCATAAAGTTTGACTTTTCCTTAGCTTTTAGCATTGTCGCACCCTATGCATATGGCATCCTCCGGAGATTTTGCAGTCCAGCTATAGACCAGGGTGCAAAGATCAAGCATCATTGCACCCCATGCATATTGCAGGGTGCGACGACCTTCCTTAATATGGTTTTTGAGAAAGGAAGGAAAATCACTTTTCTCATGGAGAAAGACTCTTTTACCTTTTCAGGGAACATGAACACATGTTGTCAGTGGATCACTTAGGTGACCAAAATAATGTGTAATAGAATTCCCCCAAAAGTATGAAGCTGGAACTCGTGACATCTGAAATACTTTATAGAATGTGTGTGTCGAACAAGGAGGGCATCGATCGAAAACCTACAAACAATCAAGGATCTACATAATAATATACCATCGTCTGAGGTAGGCATTCCCATACTTAGATTACAAATTTCCTTTAAATGTCAAGTGAGTCATGGCCACTAAATATACATTGTGGATCCATGACGTCATGAATCGACATAGCCACCATGAATACACTGTGGATCTATGCTCTAAAAGAATTCAAATCCAGACATAGCCACAAGACATACATATTGGATCTATGTGTCAGTACTAATTCATGAATACTCCGTCGCAACTTTGATAAGAATGATGAGATCTAGGGTCTTCATTTCCATCATCCTTAAGTACGAATCTAACCATGTGATTACAGGTGTCGAAGTCGAACATGGTAGAAACCACTTGATTACCGGTCATTAATGAAAATCGTTAACAAGTGTGAGGGAAATCACCATTGATGTCAATGACTCCGAAGGTACCCCAGTACAATCCAACGAATGTGAATAAATGAGTTGAATTCGAAAACTCGATGGAATCTCCCAATCAGGGGTCAATGATGTGAACCCACTGTTGGAAGCGAAGTAACCTGCCATTGAGGCATGCAAGTTCTAAGGTACTAAATGATTTCTAAGTCTTGTTCTTGGATAATGTGTCGAAGTCGACAGGAAAAGACTCGTCAAAGGAGGACCTTGATGTATCCCCCATCAATGACACAAAATAAGTAACATATTTGAAGTAGATTAGAGCATGAAACGATTCAGAACTGACTCAGGGAAGGCTGACATGGTATAAAATTGATAACTGCAGATGGCCGACTCGATAGAAGGCTTGTTTAGGCTAGATTTATCTTGAACATATGAATGACACGACAATGGTCTTGGCAGCATTGACTCAAGGAGGACCCAACATATGAACTTGTAGATGGTCAAACGAGAGACAAATGGATTTCTCAACCTAGATACAATGATGAAGGGGGTGTCATGTTCAAGAGCGATTATTACTACCACCAATATGAATACAAAGACACATTTCTTTCCCAATTTCCCCCCACCATTCCTGGCGAGTGCCTCTTTACTTTTACTCAAGCTTGGGGACGATAACATATTCTTGTAAATGTAAGCTCATCCTTCAGATGAGTCCCTGAGAGTATATTTAATGAACACTAAGAAGGAGTGGCTCGATCCCAGATGGGTCTTTCGATGTTTGTTTAATGAGTCCAAGGAAAGAAAACTCAAGGGTTTTTCAATTTTAGAGAGTCTGAAAAACACTTAAAGAGAACTCCAATAGGTCCTTTTTCATAAATTAATCTGATGAGACTGAAAAAGTGATAACCTATCGCTCATCAGATGTTTTCTTCAATTACTTTTACGAGCGTGAAAAGAACAAGGTTGCTCGGCCATCTTTTCATGTTTAAGGAGCTAGAAAAGAGCTTAAAGGATACTCCATATGTTTCGTTTTTCATGTCACCATTACGAGTTTGAAAAAATGATAAAAGACTACTCGAATACATTCTCATGGTTTTACGAGTGTGAGAAAGAACTAAGACTTGCTCGGAGTTTTTTCTGAAAAACCCTAAAAGGATCTGTACATGCGACAAATATAAAAACAAACCAAAAAAAGGGACCCTTGTTCCAACGTCTCACCTCTAGACTTTTTCAAACTGTGAAAATCAACCATTTGTAAAGTTGTTAGGACTTTAGGGTTTGGATAAAGCATAAAAAATAATATAAAATATAAATGAAAAGTAATAAAAATGAATAAAATAGGTAACAAACCACATTTTACCATTTCATTTGTAACTTTGCCCAAATATTGCTCCAAAGCCCTCTTTTCACCTCGATTTTCAACTATTTATTATGGAGTGTACGTGGGATCATTTCACGAATCGTCTCCACTAAAGAGGTAATCTCCTTCTCCTTCATCTTTGCATGGTTTTAAAATTGATTTTCATTGGTTAAATTTATGTTTTGGGTTGATTTTTTGGGGGTTACCCATGTGTTGAGGTCGTCGCAGGTGCCTTATATCGGGACCTGCGACGATCTAGGATCATCACAGGTGACCCTATAAGTGGGGGGCTATGACGTCACTCTGTGTGAATGCACTAGCCTGCGACGACCGCGACCCAAAATTTCAAAAGATGAACCCAGCAAGAAAAAACCCCCGGGAACGAAAATTATGTTTCTAATTTCATCTTATGGTCCCTTGGGAGGTTTTCCTCGGTTAATATGTTGGAGTGGCGCGAACGAGAGCATCAAGAGGAAGACTACTTCATTGGGAATGACCCGGGAACAGTGATGGCCCTCCGACAGTGTGGGTTACTAAAATTATTCAAGATTCAGGGCATGAGAGCCCAATTGAGACTACTTGAGTACTTGGTTCACATGTGGGATGTGGACGAGCATGCATTTCACATGGGTGCCCACACACTCACCATAGATATCGAGGATATCTACTTCCTCATAATACTATCTCGCCATGGTTCACGAGTGACACTTACAGGTAGCAGGGGTGAAAATGAGCCTATGAACTACTATGCCCGTCATCATTGTGTGCTGGGTACCGAGAAACATAGCGTTAAGGTCGCTATCAGGGATGTCTGTGATTTTCCTTTGTGGACTATCCTGTATACTATTACTCGCATGGAAGGGAGTGCAGCTCCCCACATGGTTATGCAAATCCATTTTCAATATGCATTGGAGTGTATGGAGCCCCGAGTCTTCAACTGGTGCGAAGGGGTCCTAAAAAGCATGAAGAAACAACTTACCAAGTGCAAAAGTGGTGGGTTAAAACAATTTGGATATGGGTCTATTTTGGTATCCTTCTTCCTGGAAAGGGTCCCTGTCCTACACTTGCGGGTGGAGTGGGGTATACCTACTCTACATGATCCAAGGATGAAGAGGTGGGTAGACCTCATGGCCCGACATGGAGGCAGTCACATCGTCAAGTATGATGATGTCTTCTTCCAATGGTTGAGGACTCAAATGCTCATGGTCGATGATTATGCATACGTTGCGTTAGATTTCCGTGGAGATCCAAACCTAGCTCTTCCCGAAGGTTCCCAATGGGGGGACATAGGTAAGAAGGAAATTTTGTTTATATAATGTTTTTGTTGTTTTTAATGATATAAAATGTTTTTTTTGTTTTATAAGTCCAAAGACTAATCAAATGCTCTCCAAAAAATGCAGATGTGGGACCTTATCGTCTGCCAGGATCATCCCCTATCCAGATGCGAAGGGAGAGAGGTGTCGTAGCAAGAGTGGATGCTGCCGATCGCGAGGCCATAGAAAAAAACCTGGAGGGGCTCACCATGCATGTCTCGTATGCCACAATAGATGATATTCCTATGCATTACCAATGCCACATAGTGGGCGTGTCTGCATCCATCGGTCGACGGCTACGTAGAGTAGCACAAGAATTCGTTTGTGATAGTGAGCAACATCTATGATGCTTGATGTATATGAAGCCATGTGATTCACATTTTTGACATTTTCATCTTCGGACAAAAACACTTTTTGTAAAATTTTATTGTTATATATATAAGGCTTCTATCGGCTTACTTGTTTTATGTATAAAGTGTGATTGGATTTTATAAATGTCTCAAATGTCTATCTAACACATAATTAGCCATTGCATATGTTAATGTATTTAGACATCTAGGAATGTGTTGATATTCAATGAAATCAAAATGACGTTCCAATAGATGAATCCGTAAGTATACCCTTAAAAAAGTAGGACTCTGGATAGAATAAACATTACTCAACTGTAGCACTACTAACTGTGAATTGAGTCATACAACAAGATGACAGATTCCAAGTGAAACAACGTTAGTTAACAACTCGCTAACTGCACTGCATTCTGCAATATTGTTAGTTGCATGACCAAGGCAAACACCATGTAGACTGATTAACTCATTCGTAGGTGCATAGATTTCCCAAGCAACAGATGCTAAGTTTTGAGTATTGTGACTAGCGCTATCAGCGAAGCCAATGTAGGGTAGTGAAGACACCAACATCTGGAAACCAAGCACAATGCAAGGTAAGCAACCGAAAGCAAGAAACCAAAAACAAAAAAGCACACAAAAGTATGACACACTAAAAGTACACAACACTCATGCAAAAATGACTTAAGCATAGTACTTCTTCAAGTAAAGCCCATTTCTGGGTTCACTCAAAGGAATGCCATCATAATCCACTAGTTCATAAGACCCTTTCTCCAACACTCGTTTCACAATGTAAGGACCCCACCACATAGGCTCGAATTTACCGACCCCTAGCAAATCAAGATCTTGCTCATAAAGGAGAACTAGATCACCTTTAAAGAAAACACATGGTTTGACATGCTTTTCATATTGAGCTTTGACGTGCTTTTTATGAGTTTTAATAACTAAGGCTACATCATGATGGGTTTCATCTAATTGCATCAAGTACAAAAGACTTTCCTCTTCAACCGAGGTGTCAGGGAGAAGTTTGACTGCTAGTTTCAAAGATGGAATCTCACATTCAATCGACAAAATTGCTTCAATACTTTATACTAACTGGAAAGGTGTGAACCCCGTGGCAGACTTAACGGATGTCCGATATGCCCACAATGCAGAGAACAACATCGTGTGCCAATTTGACTTATGAATTCCTACCATCCGTTGAAGCATAGTAGTGAGGAATTTGTTGATTGCTTCAACCTGGCCATTGGCCTACGGATAGTAAGGTGTTGCATTTTCATGGCAAAGACCCAACTTCTCAGTGAGTTCAGACATCATAAAATTACGAAAATGACTACCATGATCAATAACGATATCTTGAGGGACACCAAACTGAGTAATGATATGATTGAATATGAATAGCGTTGTAGTTTTCTCGGTGTTATCAAATGTAGGCATCGCCTCGGCCCATTTAGTGAAATAATGCACAGCTACAATAATGTATCCATGCCCCCCGACCGAGTAAGGGTTACATGTCATGAATTCAATGCCCCATTTGGCGAATGGATCGATGGAAACTATAGGGTGAAGAGGAGTAGGGTGAGATCGGATCTTGTTGTTGTAGGGTGAGATCGGATCTTGTTGTAGGGTGAAATTTGTGACAACTACTTGCAACGAAAGTACTCTTTCGTTGCAAAATTCAAGAGAAAAAGTTCAATTTTTCAATTTTGTTCTAAATCCAACCCATATTCATCGCTCTCTCGACAACATCAAACTTTTGTCTATTTTGCGACGATCATGTACATAGTGGACTATCGTCTATATTTCGATGAACGTGTGTATTCGTCGCAAGAGAAATGCTAACTATTGACCGTTACACTCTTTGATACTATCCATATTGACCGTTATACTATTTGGCAAAGTCTAAATTTATATGGTCAAATTTCGTCGCAAGAGTGATGATATGACCGTTATAACCATTATACTCTTTGACAAAGTGTCCTAAATATAACTAGTTATTTGTTATATTTATAGGTCACTGTTCGTCGCAATTGCGACGACAGTGGTCTATAAATATTTTATGATTTAAAGATGTTGCGACAATCTTGCTATAACAACGACGGTTCCGAAAGGGTATTTTTGTGCGGAAGTTGTGTGGAAGAATGTCACAGAATATAATTAGAGGTGGGGAAAAAAGTAAAGCAGGTGAAAAGGGTGATGGTAGATGTTATTTCCCTTGCAAAAAATGTTGCCTCATACGTCCCGTAAGAATTTTAATAGCAACAACTACAAAACATTATAGGAAATATGGGCACATTGATGGTGGATCAAATGAATATCATCCCATGGTAATTAACTATATATTCATTATCTGTTTTTGTATTGTCAATTTTATATAAAATTATATATATGTATATATATTGCTTGAATGTTTGTTATAGTATACACTAATTTTGCATGATTGTTTGTAATTATAAAGTTAGAGTTGCCCTCTAACTTTCCACAGAATATTGCACCAAGTAGTAGTAGAAATGATGTTGTACAAGCTGAGGAACATGACCAAGAAAATGAGGATCTCATGGAAGAAGATGATGGGACAAATCAAGTTAATGCTCCCACAGAAGAAGATGATGGGACAAATCAAATGATCAAATATTTGTTTTCACAACTGGATGAGGATGGGGACAGTGCTGGTATTTATGATGAACCTCTATTAGAAAAGGTAAATAAACGACTTTATGAAGGATCAAGAGCAAATATTCTCTCCGCTATATTGTTGCTAGTGAACTTAAAGGTTATGATTAATTTGTCGAACACTTGTATGACACAGATCCTAAGGTATGTAATATGTTTCATCTCATATTATACATAAATGTTTATTTTTTCTATTTTTTTTTAGTGTTAATTAATGTGTAAAATAAGAATGCAATTTTTACGATTAATATTCTTTACATTAACTAGTTATTTGTTATGTTGTAGATTGTTAGGTGAATTTTTGTTACCATCATCAAATATTTTACCTCGCACATATCGAGGTTTGCATTCCATTATGAAAGACATTGGAATGGATTATCAAACTATAGATGCACGTCCTAATGATCATATTATATATTATGGACAACATGCTTCGAAAACAAAATGTCTGTAATGTCTTATCAGTAGATATCGAACCGATCAAGTAACAAAAAGGGTGCCTCGAAAGGTTCTTCGTCATATTCCCATAATTACATGTTTGCAATGATTGTTCAGGTGTGAAAGCATAACACAATTTATGGATTACCATGCACATAACAAAAGTGGATATGGTGTTCTTCGAATGCCTGTTGATGGTTCTGCATTTAGGGAAATTGAGGAAAAATGGGCAGATTTCAAATATGAACCTCGTAATGTTAGGCTTTCATTGGCAGTTGATGGTGTTAATCCATTCGAAGAGCTTAGGTCTATTTACTCAGTGTGGCCTATTTTTGTTATCAACAATAACATTCCTCCTTGGATGTCAATAAAGAGGGAGCACATAATGTTGGCAATGATTGATCCAAGTATTTGTTTACATTAATTTTTTGAATGTAACATTTTCATTTGTTTCAATTTTTGCATAATATATTTTGTTTATTTATTTACTTATATATGCATGATATCATTCCTATAGTAATTATGTGTAAATTCAAACAATTAATTAAGTACCAGGTTAAATATATGAATGTATATATCAAGCCTCTTAATGACGAACTACTAAAGTTATGGGCCAGAATCACAATGTATGGCATATGTAAACCAATCGAGGAGAAGAAATTTAAATTCCGTGGAATACTTTTATGGACAATTCATGATGCCCCTGGACTATCAAATTTTCGTGGTATGTAGCATTCTAATATTTCTCTTTAATACTATATAATTTTTTAATGTTATCATGGTGCATGTTTAATTTTTAAATAATCTCATCGTATAATTGACATTAATCCATTTGTTGCAGGTCTTCAAATAAAGGGTAAATTTGCATGTCCAGTTTGTGGTCCTAAGATGAAGTATCGTCATTCAAAATTTTTAGGAAAGGTGGTGTTTGATGAGTATAGGCACCTCCTCCCTAAAAACCATAGGTATCATACTACTAAAAAACATCTTTTCAATGGGAAAGAAGAGACTGGTTTAAAACCACAAAGAATGACACATCACCTATGGAGGTTGGAATATTATAGAAATCCTCAAGGTACTCAATTTATTTATGTATCGTAGATCACGTAATATTTTGAATTTTAATTTTAATCATTGAATTTATTTTACCGTATTTGATAATTATTTTTGTGATTTCTTTTATGCTTCATGAAGGCTGCCATCATCATGAAGGTATTAATAATAGGCTTCCATGAGGAATGAAATGTAATCCCACTCAATTCACAAGGTTTCCCTACTATGAGGAGCTAAAAATAGCTCATTTGTTTGATACAATGCATATCGGGAAGAATGTGACATAAACGTTATGGTGAATCATAGATGGTAGGAGGGACAAAGAAAAAATTGTCAAAATTTGTACTGACATTCAAGAAGCCAATCATGCAATGTGAAGTGTGATCCGATATTCAAATAGATCAGATGGAGTACTAGACCGAAATAACCTTCCATGGTTATTAACAGAGCAACAAAGCAATGATGTAAAAGAGGTCATTCAAAGAATTAAATTTCCCATGGATTTTGCTTCAAACATAAATAATATCTTAACAAAGAAAGGTGAATTTGGTGGGGTAAAAACACATGATTGGCATACCTTCATTAAGGTAATAATTTTGGTATACATATTTATATATATTGGCC
>ML796716.1:313128-334524 GCA_009831015.1 Picea engelmannii | reverse complement strand
AATTATTGTTGTACTTAATGACACATGTTTTACTTGTAATGTAATATATTATATTATGTTATGTTGAAACATGTTATTTTCTTGTGTCATGATCTCATGTAGATGGTTGTCATTGAAAGAAATCCATGAAGATGATATAAAGTTTTGGAAGAGAGAAATTCCTCGTCTAATGTGTGAAATGAAAAAGTATATACCTCCAACATTTTTCAATGCACAAGAACACTACCTCATACACCAAGTTGAGGAGATTGAAATTTGTGGACCTGTTTAGACAAAGTCAATGTGGATGGTGGAGAGGCACTTGAAATCATTGAAGGCATTGGTTAGACAAAGTACACATCCTGAGGGTTCTATGGTGGAGGGATATATGGTATATCAATACATGGTGTATATTAGTCAATATCTTCCTAAATTAGCAGCGCCAACTATGCATGCAGTGGATCGCATTTGGGATGTGAACTCCATAAAAAAATTTGAAGATCAGGAGCATTTGTTGGGGAAAGGTAGAATGGAAAAAATGAGAGGTAATATATTAATAATTGTGGATATTTATATTAATAATACATATAAGTTTCATTTTTGTGTATATGATCATACTCATTAATATATTAATATAATTTATTTCATAAATTATTAATATTTATAACCTGCATATTGGATGTTATAACTAATATTTAATAGTGGTGAATTATGATTTTTTGATTCAGTTGCTCAAGAGTGGGATGCACTGATCCGAAATTGGATCCAGAAGCCTGACAGGGCTTGAAAAATGCTCAAAAATGAAAGTGCTCGGAATGCGACGAAACTAGTGCCATTGCGCCTGTCTCATCTTTCTAATTCCGGTGGTATATTTACTTTGTCAAACAGGCTCCGTATGGAGAAGATATCGCGTTCTGTCCGATAAGGCAAATAAGAAAAAAAAAATTGTTGACTGTGCAGTCCGTACAGTTCGTACGGACGATGACGTGGCAGGTCCGTACAGGCGACACATAACAGCTCCAGGAGATGACACGTGTCAGGTAGATTTGGACGTATGGGCGTACAACTGGACCTATCCCGAGGTGACACGTGTCACCACTATAAGGGTGACACGTGGCATGGGTGACATCAGGAGCTGACGTGGCAGGCTGACAGGGTGGACACGCAGACTGACAGGTGGTAGTACGACAAGTTGACATGGCAGTACGATGCAGACATGTGGACCAATCAGCAGCTGACACGTGGCATGTTTTGGTTGGTGGTTAAGGTGCCACGTGGCCCAGTCATGGTCTGCCACGTGGCACCCCGTGATTGGTTCATGGATTTTTGTTTAAAATTATTGTGGCTTGGTCGGGAATTGAAACCATGACCTCCCCTCCGGGTTGAGGACTGGCGGGGTCGAGCTAACCGACCGCCCTATGGGTGGTCCTTGTTTACTATATGGTTTTAATTATATATCAATTTCATTGGTTGAATGGTTTGGGCCTCGACCGGACTGGGGCTTAGCCCCAGCCCTTGGTCGTGTGCCATATAACATATGCCCTTGTCCAATATATGCGCGCACGGGAGCCACGGTTATATTGTGTTTTGGTTTTAAAATGTGGTTTTTAAACGGTTACCACTTTTACCTTTTTGCGCGAGGTCATATGGCCCATGTGCCCAGGTGCTAGGCGGTTAGGGGCTGGAGGTGCCCTAACTGTTCTATGGTTTGCACCGTTGGTGCAGTTGCACCCGGTGCCAGGTTTTTACGCTACATATTGCATGTGAGCCAGGTTCAATGGAGGAGAGTGCGTTTTGTAGCACTAGTGATAGCAGGCTTGAAGGGGAAAACTTCCAGGAGGCATAACTTCTTCGTTTTTCAACCGATTGAGGTGCCGAAAGAGCCCAGACAAGGGTTTTTGGATGCTTTGAAGCCATTGGAGTAGTCAAAGAAGAGATATCCAGAAGGGAAACTAAGAAAAAAATCCATTTTGAGGCAGAGAAGCTTTTGAGGAGGAGACGCTGTCAGACCATTTCTGGGAGCTCCGGACGTCCATTTTACGTGTCATTTTCTTTGGATGGTTCTAGAGATCTGGAAGAAAATGACCAGATCAATCTTGCAGCCATTTGGAATTTCAATGATGTACTTTTGAGCTTTTGAGAAGAAATAAAGAAGCCTCCCCCACAGAGAAAAAGGCCCGGAGATGTAGGCAAAGTTGTGCCGAACTTTGTTATCAATCTGCGTGTTATGGTTTGCTATTTATTATTTCTTTTCAGATATGCATCTATGTATATGGTTGTCATAATTCCTCTTCTTTTTTCATTCCTTCACTAAGTTTCTCAAATGGTTAATTAATGCATGCAAAATTAAAACTCAACCATAAGTCATTAAAAGATCCTACAGATCATGCACTGCATTTATACATTGCAAATAATCTTGACTGGATGAATGTATGGATTGAAAGATGTAAACAACATAATGGAGGTAGGTTATCATGGGAGCAACTATCTGAATTGGTTAGAGAAGCTTGTCGTAATGAAGATGTGAATGTTACACAAAGGGAAATTGATTTAGCATATGGTTTGAAAGATGGTCAGGTAAGAAAATTCACCCATTTTATTCAGTTATTTTATATTATATTAATGTGACTACATGTGTACTATATTTTTCAGATACTTTCGACATTATATAAATATATATCTTAATTTATTAATTGACAATGCATCTTTTACATATATGGCATATTGCAGTTGAAGCACCACAAGGCTATGTGGTGCAATGGTCGTAAATTTCTCATCAAACAATTGGATGAAACCATGAAAACTTATGATAGTGGAATAACTACATTATTCCAGGTCACTAATGTCTCCTCTAGGACTGATAGACATCCCTGAGAATCTAAAAATAGATACTATGGGTATTTAAACGATATACTTGAGTGTGACTTTAATTCCTTCAAATTAGTCTTGTTCGATGTCAAATGGTATAGGTTAGGAATGCATGAACGTGATGAGGAAAGAACTGTTATTCAACATGCTAATGGATTTTCAATGATTAAAACAACGGTGTTTGAAAGAGGACATTATCGCTATGTTTTTCCAAGCCAATATGAACAAGTCTTTTACTCAAATGTTCCAGGTGAGAGGGATTGGTCATTTGTTGTTAGATATGATCCAAGAGGAAGGCCAATTAAGTATACTCATTTATAGGAAGAAAATGATATTGAAGATCAAGAATATGATTCGCCAGATCAGACAGAGCC
The DNA here is from genome assembly GCA_009831015.1 of Picea engelmannii. Taxonomy (NCBI): domain Eukaryota; kingdom Viridiplantae; phylum Streptophyta; class Pinopsida; order Pinales; family Pinaceae; genus Picea; species Picea engelmannii. The sequence goes on along the minus strand of ML796716.1, from coordinate 331,303 downwards.
AGAAGATCATGCAGGGTCGACAGATGAAGAAGACAAAGAAGATCACGATCCAGGCATAGGAGACAATATTACAATTCTTGATGATGATGTCGATGAAAATATGCTTGAAAATGACATTGATGACGATGATGATATCATCAATCCTTTCAACACCGTTTCTGAACCGAATGATGATACAAATGTCGAGTTCGATGAAGAAGATCACGATACAGAATAAGGATGATTACACAGATGTTGAGGTTGGATTGGGTACGTGACTATATAATACTTTAATTTGTATGAATTATTCTCTTAAAATAATTTACTTATAATGTCATGGGTTAATTACATGTTTTTAAATTTTATGCGACGTTTTTATATCCTATGTTACATGTTGTTTAATTATTACGTGAAACTTGAAAAATAGTTTCCATTATATTAAAGTACGTGGTAGACTAAAAATATCATTTACAAACACACAATTTCATGTACCTTCATTAATTTTTGTTTTTGTAGTTTCTATGCATGAATCTTAATAGGACGTTGCTTTCGATTATTTTATATTTTATAGATTGGGCATTGGGGATCAATTGAGAGTGATGTGAGGGGGAGGGGAGGGGCCATATGAGATTCCACCTTCACGTGGTTGGCCTTGTTCAGTAGAGGATAAATTATTCTTGAAACCAAGAGAAGCTCTTTCATTTTTATACCATCATGATCGTATAAGATGTCATCAATATTGTTGTCATAGTATTGCATCAAGGAAGTTTCGATGAATGTGTTTGTCATTTCTATAGAATTTTTTTTGAAACCCTATTTTTCTTTCAAAGTACAAAAAATGGTTGACGCAATTTTTAAGTTTGCATTAGTCTTTCTTCATTTTTCTTTCAGGTTCTACATTCATGTATATACAATGTATATGTGTCATAGTTGTGATGAAAATTCCCTATTTTTTGTTGATTTCATAATCAACACCATAAAAATACTCCCTTGCAGTACTAGATGTGGGGACGTGTGTACTATCGAACAAATTTTACAAGGAACAAGGAACATAAATTGTACTACGACTAGACACGGGCAACAATGACATGTGAATGGGGTCAACGTTGAAATTTTTTCAAACTGTTTCTGTATGCACCGCAAGTTAACATGGATAGACTAATCTCGTGCCTTAATGATATTGAAGGGTTTCTTGACACAAATTTAACTCACACACCCACTTTCTTCCATCATCAATTCATCATGTAAACCATAAACCCTATTTTTCATATGTTCTAGTAGATATGTTAATGATTCCTAATTTCATATTTGTATTTGACTCAAGGCACAACTAGCTTGAAAAGTATCAAATTTTAATTTCAAGTTGATAAACCAAATATTAAATGAACCTTAATTAAAACCATCAAGTGTTGGAATTATCATTTAAGTGTAGTGTCATGTAGTTATCTTTTAAAACATAGAGAGTGTAGTCTCTATAGAAGTAGAGAAATATATTGATATTGGATTCTCTTCTAAGTTGATGTTGATCTTTTTAACCTTCAAGAATATGTACTAGAGGATAAAATCAAGGAAATTGTATTAGGACTAGACATGGGCAACAATAACCTGTGAATGGGGCCAACGTTGAAATTTTTTCAAACTGTTTTTGTATGCACTGAAATTTGACATGGATAGACTATTTGCATGCCTTAACGATATGAGAGGGTTTTTGGACTCAAATTTGACTCAGTACACACCCAATTTCTTCCATCATCAATTAATCATGTAAACCATAAACTCTAATTTTCTTTCAAAGTACACAAATTGGTTGATGCAAGTTTTCAGTTTTCATTAGTCTTTCTTCATTTTTATTTCATGTTCTACATTAATGTATATACAATGTATCTGTGTCATAGTTGTGATGAAAAATCCCTCTTTTTCATTGATTGCTTAATCAAAGCCATAAATATACTCCCTTGTAGTACTATATGTGGGGATGTGTGTAATTTCGAACAAATTTTACAAGGAACAAGGAATGGAAATTGTACTAGGACTAGACACGGGCAACATTGACCTGTGAATGGGGCCAACTTGGAAAGTTTTTCAAACTGTTTTTGTATCCACTAAAATTTGACATGGATAGACTATTCACGTGCCTTGATGATATAGGAGGGTTTCTAGACTCAAATTTGACTCACACACCCACTTTCTTCCATCATCAATTCATCATGTAAACCATAAACCCTAATTTTCTTTCAAAGTACACAAATTGGTTAATGCAAGCTTTAAGTTTTCATCAGTATTTTTTCATTTTTCTTTCAGGTTCTACATTAATGTACATACAGTATATGTGTCATAGTTGAGATGAAAAATTCCTCTTTTTGGTTTATTTCTTAATAAACACCATAAAAATACTAGACCTGGTGGGCAAAAGTGACTGCATGTGAATGGGGCCAATGTTGAAATTTTTTCAAACTGTTTCTGTATGCATTGAAATTTGACATGGATAGACTATTCACATTCCTTAACGATATGGGAGGGTTTCTAGACTCAAATTTCACTCACAGACCCACTTTATTCCATCATCATATCATCATGTAAACCATAAACCCTATTTTTCATATGTTCTAGTATATAGGTTAATGATTCCAAATTTCATATTTGTATTTGACTCAAGGTACAACTAGCTTGCAAAGTATCAAATTTTAATTTCAAGTTAATAAACCAAATATGAAATGAATCCAAGCATTATTTGATTTCGTCGCAAGAGAGACGAATGTAAATAATCTTGCAACGAATTACCTATAATATCGACGAAAAAAGTTCGTCGATAGTATAGTTAATCCGTTGCAAGAATGTGTCTTTGAATGGTGTTACATGGTTTGCAAGGAGTGTAGGTCTTATATGGTGCAATGTAGTGTAGTATATAATAACAATCTCTATGCCAAACCTCAAAATGGATAGTACCATATCTTGTTCATAAGACAAATATTTTGTGTATGTTTCCTTTGTGGTGGCTCAAGCCCTCAATACACATGATGCATGACAATGAAATGTAACAATTTGACTATTGAATGATAGTGTTATGTAACCCATGGTTAAGGAATGAACATAAGGTTCTTAGGTCCTATTTGAATATTCTTAGAATTGAGATTCATTACATAGTCCTTGAAAAAAGACAAAAGACTTATGTAGCAGATATTTGGTCTTTGTGTGGGACATATTTTGCCGTTAGTATGTTTTGAACAAAAATAATGGATCTTGGGGACTACACCATGGTCAAGGAATGAGGAACAAGGAACAAGGAATAAGGAACAAGGAATGAGGAACAAGGAACAAGGAACAAAAATTGTACTAGGACTAGACACGTGCAACAGTGACCTATGAATGGGGCCAACGTTGAAAATTTTTCAAACTGTTTCTGTATGCACTAAAATTTGTCATGGATAGACTATTCACATGCCCCCACTCAAATTTCTCGACTCAAATTTGACTCACGCACCCACTTTATTCCATCATCAATTCATCATGTAAACCATAAACCCTAAATTTCTTTCAAAGTACACAAATTGGTTGAGGCATGTTTTAAGTTTTAATCAGTCTTTCTTCATTTCTCTTTCAGGTTCTACATTAATGTATATACAATTTTCTGTGTCATAGTTGAGATGAAAAATCCCTCTTTTTCGTTGATTTCTTAATCAACACCATAAAAATACTCCCTTGCAGTACTAGATGTGGGGACGTGTGTACTGTCGAACGGATTTTACAAGAAACAAGGAATGAAAATTGTACGAGGACTAGACACCGACAACAGTGACCTGTGAATGGCGCCAACGTTGAAATTTTTTCAAACTTTTTCTGTATGCACTGAAATTTGACATGGATAGACTATTTTCATGACTTAATGATATGGAAGGGTTTCTTGACTCAAATTTGACTCACACACCCACTTTATTCCATAATCAATTCATCATGTAAACAATAAACCCTAATTTTCTTTCAAAGTACACAAATTGGTTGACACAAGTTTTAAGTTTTCATCAGTCTTTCTTCATTTTTCTTTCAGGTTCTACATTAATGTATATACAATGTATCTGTGTCATAGTTGTGATGAAAAATCCCTATTTTTCGTTGATTTCTTAATCAACACCATAAAAATACTAGAGCTGGTGGGCAACAATGACTGCATGTGAATGGGGCCAACGTTGAAATTTTTTAAAACTGTTTCTGTATGCATTGAAATTTGACATGGATAGACTATTCACATGCCTTAAGGATACAGGAGGGTTTCTGGACTCAAATTTCACTCACACACCCACTTTCTTCCATCATCATATCATCATGTAAACCATAAACCCTATTTTTCATATGTTCTAGTAGATATGTTAATGATTCCAAATTTCATATTTGTATTTGACTCAAGGTACAAATAGCTTGCGAAGTATCAAATTTTAATTTCAAGTTGATAAACCAAATATGAAATGAATTCAAACATCATTTGATATCATTGCAAGAGAGACAAATGTAAATAATATTGCGACAAATTAGCTATACTATCGACGAAAAAAGTTCGTCGATAGTATAGCTAATTCATCACAAGAATGTGTCTTTGAATGGTGTTACATGGTTTGCAAGGAGTGTAGGGATTATATGGTGCAATGTATTGTATTCTATAAGAACAATCTCTATGCCAAACTTCTAAATGGATAGTACCATATCTTGTTCATAAGACAAATATTCTTTGTATGTTTCCTTTGTGGTGGCTCAAGCCCTCAATACACATGATGCATGACAATGAAATGTAACAATTTGACTATTGAATGATAGTGTTATGTCACCCATGGTTAAGTAAAGAACATAAGTTTCTTAGTTCCTATTTGAATGTTCTTAGAATTGAGATTCGTTACATAATCCTTGAAAAAAGACAAAAGACTTATGTAGCGGATATTTGATCTTTGTGTGGGACATTTTTTTCCATTAGTATTTTTTGTACAAAAATAATGGATCTTGGGGACTACACAATGGTCAAGGAATGAGGAACAAGGAACAAGGAACGAGGAACAAGGAACAAGGAGCAAGGAACAAGGAACGAAAATTGTACTAGGACTAGACACCGACAACAGTGACTTATGAATGGGGCCAATGTTGAAAGTTTTTCAAATTGTTTCTGTATGCACTGAAATTTGTCATGGATAGACTATTCACATGCCTTAATGATATGGGAGAGTTTCTGGACTCAAATTTGACTCACACACCCACTTTCTTCCATCATAAATTCATCATGTAAACCATAAACCCTAATTTTCTTTCAAAGTACACAAATTGGTTGACGCAAGTTTTAAGTTTTCATCAGTCTTTCTTCATTTTTCTTCTAGGTTCTACATTAATGTATCTATTTCATAGTTGTGATGAAAAATCCTTCTCTTTCGTTGATTTCTTAATCAACACCATAAAATACTCCCTTGCAATACTATATGCAGGGATGTGTGTACTGTTGAACGAATTTTACAAGGAACAAGGAATGGAAATTGTACGAGGACTAGACACCGGCAACAGTGACTTGTGAATGGGGCCAACGTTCAAATTTTTTCAAACTGTTTCTGTATGCACTGAAATTTGACATGGATAGACTATTCAAATGCCTTAACAATATGGGAGGGTTTCTTGACTCAAATCTGAATCACACACCCACTTTATTCCATAATCAATTCATCATGTAAACCATAAACCCTAATTTTCTTTCAAAGTACACAAATTGGTTGACGCAAGTTTTAAGTTTTCATCAGACTTTCTTCATTTTTCTTTCAGGTTCTACATTAATGTATATACAATGTATCTGTGTTATAGTTGTGATGAAAAATCCCTCTTTTTCGCTGATTGCTTAATCAACACCATAAAAATACTAGAGCTGGTGGGCAACAGTGACTGCATCTGAATGGGGTCAACATTGAAATTTTTTCAAACTATTTCTGTATGCATTGAAATTTTACATGGATAGACTATTCACATGCCTTATCGATATGGGAGGGTTTCTGGACTCAAATTTCACTCACAGACCCACTTTCTTCAATCATCATATCATCATGTAAACCATAAAACCTATTTTTCATATGTTCTAGTAGATATGTTAATGATTCCAAATTTCATATTTGTATTTGACTCAAGGTATAGCTAGCTTGCAAAGTATCAAATTTTAATTTTAGGTTGATAAACCAAATATTAAATGAATCCAAGCATCATTTGATATCGTCACAAAACAGACGAATGTAAATATTCTTGCGACGAATTAGCTATACTATCGACAAAAGAAGTTCGTCGATAGTATAGCTAATTCGTTGCAAGAATGTGTCTTTGAATGGTGTTACATGGCTTACAAGGAGTGTAGGGCTTATATGGTGCAATGTAGTGTAGTCTATAAGAACAATGTCTATGCCAAACTTCAAAATGGATAGTACCATATCTTGTTCATAAGATAAATATTCTTTGTATGTTTCCTTTGTGGTGGCCCCATTCACATGACTTAACGATATGGGAGGGTTTGTCAACTCAAATTTGACTGACACACCCACTTTCTTCCATAATCAATTCATCATGTAAACCATAAACCCTAATTTTCTTTCAAAGTACACAAATTGGTTGACGCAAGTTTTAAGTTTTCATCACTATTTCTTCATTTTTATTTCAGTTTTTACATTAATTTATATAAAATGTATCTATGCCATAGTTGTGATGAAAAATACCTCTTTTTCGTTGATTTCTTAATCAACAACATTAAAATACTAGAGCTGGCGGGCAACAGTGACTGCATGTGAATGGGGCCAACATTGAATTTTTTTCAAACTGTTTCTGTATGCATTGAAATTTGACATGGATAGACTATTCACATGACTTAACGATATGGGAGGGTTGCTAGACTCAAATTTCACTCACACACCCACTTTATTCCATCATCATATCATCATGTAAACCATAAACGCTATTTTTCATATGTTCTAGTAGATATGTTAATGATTCTCAATTTCATATTTGTATTTGAATCAAGGTACAACTAGCTTGCAAAGTATCAAATTTTAATTTGAAGTTGATAAATCAGATATGAAATGAATCCAAGCATCATTTGATATCGTTGCAAGAGAGACAAATATAAATAATCTTGCGACGAATTAGCTATACTATAGACAAAAAAAAGTTCATCGATAGTATAGATAATTCATTGCAAGAATGTGTCTTTGAATGGTGTTACATGGTTTGCAAGGAATGTAGGGCTTATATGGTGCAATTTAGTGTAGTCTATAAGAAAAATCTCTATGCCAAACCTCAAAATGGATAGAACCATATCTTGGTCATATGACAAATATTCTTTGTATGTTTCCTTTGTGGTGGCTCAAGCCCTTAGTACACATGATGCATGACAATGAAATGTAACAATTTGACTATTGAATGATAGTGTTATGTCACCCATGGTTAAGGAAATAACATAAGGTTCTTAGGTCCTATTTGAATCTTCTTAGAATTGAGATTCATTACATAGTCCTTGAAAAAAGACAAAAGACTTATGTAGCGGATATTTGGTCTTTGTGTGGGACATTTTTTTCCATTATTATGTTTTGTACAAAAATAATGGATCTTGGGGACTACACCATGGTCAAGGAACGGGGAATGAGGAACAAGGAAAAAGGAATGGAAATTGTACTAGGACTAGACACGGGCAACAATGACCTGTGAATGGGGCCAACCTTGAAATGTTTTTAAACTATTTTTGTATGCACTGAAATTTGTCATGGATAGACTTTTCACATGCCTTAACGATATGGGAGGGTTTCTGGACTCAAATTTGACTCACAAACCCACTTTCTTCCATCATAAATTCATCATGTAAACCATCAACCCTAATTTTTTTTCAAAGTACACAAATTGGTTGACGCAAGTTTTAAGTTTTCATCAGTCTTTCTTCTTTTTTCTTTTAGGTTATACATTAATGTATATACAATGTATCTGTGTCATAGTTGTGATGAAAAATCCCTCTTTTTCGTTGATTATTTAATCAACACCATAAAATACTCCCTTGCAGTACTAGATGCGGGGACATTTCTACTGTTGAATGAATTTTACAAGGAACAAGGAAAGGAAATTGTACGAGGACTAGACATCAACAACAGTGACCTGTGAATGGGGCCAACGTTGAATTTTTTTCAAACTGTTTCTGTATGCACTGAAATTTGACATCGATAGACTATTATCATGCCTTAATGATATTGGAGGGTTTATAAACTCAAATTTGACTCACACACCCACTTTATTCCATAATCAATTCGTCATGTAAACCATAAACCCTAATTTTCTTTTAAAGTACACAAATTGGTTGACGCAAGTTTTAAGTTTTCATCAGTATTTCTTCATTTTTATTTCAGTTTTTAAATTAATGTATATAAAATTTATCTGTGCCATATTTGTGATGAAAAATACCTCTTTTTCGTTGATTTCTTAATCAACAACATTAAAATACTAATCCTGGCGAGCAACCATGACTGCATGTGAATGGGGCCAACGTTGAAATTTTTTCAAACTGTTTCTTTATGCATTGAAATTTGACATGGATAGACTATTCATATGACTTAATGATATGGGAGGGTTTCTAAACTCAAATTTCAATCACACACCCACTTTCTTCCATCATCATATCATCATGTAAACCATAAACCCTATTTTTCATATGTTCTAGTAGATATGTTAATGATTCCAAATTTCATATTTGTATTTGACTCAAGGTACAACTAGCTTGCAAAGTATCAAATTTTAATTAGAAGTTGATAAATCAGATATGAAATGAATCCAAGCATCATTTGATATCATCGCAAGAGAGACAAATGTAAATAATCTTGCGACGAATTAGCTATACTATCGACGAAAAAAGTTCGTCCATAGTATAGATAATTCATCGCAAGAATGTGTCTTTGAATGGTGTTACATGGTTTGCAAGGATTGTAGGGCTTATATGGTGCAATTTAGTGTAGTCTATAAGAACAATCTCTATGCCAAACCTCAAAATGGATAGTACCATATCTTGTTCATACAACAAATATTCTTTGTATGTTTCCTTTGTGGTGGCTCAAGCCCTCAGTACACATGATGCATGACAATGAAATGTAACAATTTGACTATTGAATGATAGTGTTATGTCACCCATGGTTAAGGAAATAACATAAGGTTCTTAGGTCCTATTTGAATCTTCTTAGAATTGAGATTCGTTACATAGTCCTTGAAAAAAGACAAAAGACTTATGTAGCAGATATTTGGTCTTTGTGTGGGACATTTTTTTCCATTATTATGTTTTGTACAAAAATAATGGATCTTGGGGACTACACCATGGTCAAGGAACGGGGAATGAGGAACAAGGAACAAGGAACAAAAATTGTACTAGGAATAGACACGGGCAACAATGACCTGTGAATGGGGCCAACCTTGAAATGTTTTCAAACTATTTCTGTATGCACTGAAATTTGTCATGGATAGACTATTCACATGCCTTAACGATATGGGAGGGTTTCTGGACTCAAATTTGTCTCACACACCCACTTTATTCCATCATCAATTCATCATGTAAAACATAAACCCTAATTTTCTTTCAAGGTACACAAATTGGTTGACGCAAGTTTTAAGTTTTCATCAGTGTTTCTTCATTTTTCTTTCAGGTTATACATTAATGTATATACAATGTATCCATGTCATAGTTGTTATGAAAAATCCCTCTTTTTCGTTGATTATTTAATCAACACCATAAAATTACTCCCTTGCAGTACTAGATGTGGGGACATGTCTAATGTCGAATGAATTTTACAAGGAACAAGGAATGGAAATTGTATGAGGACTAGACACCGGCAACAGTGACCTGTGAATGGGGCCAACATTGAAATTTTTTCAAACTGTTTCAGTATGCAGTGAAATTTGACATGGATAGACTATTCACATTCCTTAATGATATGGGAGGGTTTCTCGACTCAAATTTGACTCACACACCCACTTTCTTCCATAATCAATTCATCATGTAAACCATAAACCCTAATTTTCTTTCAAAGTACACAAATTGGTTGACGCAAGTTTTAAGTTTTCATTAGTATTTCTTCATTTTTATTTCAGTTTTTACATTAATGTATATAAAATGTATCTGTGCCATAGTTTTAATGAAAAATACCTCTTTTTTGTTGATTTCTTAATCAACAACATTAAAATACTAGAGCTGGTGGGCAATAGTGACTGCATGTGAATGGGGCCAACGTTGAAATTTTTTCAAACTGTTTCTATATGTATTGAAATTTGACATGGATAGACTATTCACATGACTTAATGATATGGGAGGGTTTCTAGACTCAAATTTCACTCACACACCCACTTTCTTCCATCATCATATCATCATGTAAACCATAAACCCTATTTTCATATGTTCTAGTAGATATGTTAATGATTCCAAATTTCATATTTGTATTTGACTCAAGATACAACTAGCTTGCAAAGTATCAAATTTTAATTTGAAGTTGATAAATCAGATATGAAATGAATCCAAGCATCATTTGATATCGTCGCAAGAGAGACAAATGTAAATAATCTTGCGACAAATTAGATATACTATCGACGAAATAAGTTCGTCGATAGTATATATAATTCATCGCAAGAATGTGTCTTTGAATGGTGTTACTTGGTTTGCAAGGATTGTAGGGATTATATGGTGAAATTTAGTGTAGTCTATAGGAACAATCTCTATGCCAAACCTCAAAATGGATAGTACCATATATTGTTCATACGACAAATATTCTTTGTATGTTTCTTTTGTGGTGGCTCAAGCCCTCAATACACATGATGCATGACAATGAAATGTAACAATTTGACTATTGAATGATAGTGTTATGTCACCCATGGTTAAGGAAATAACATAAGGTTCTTAGGTCCTATTTGAATCTTCTTAGAATTGAGATTCGTTACATAGTCCTTGAAAAAAGACAAAAGACTTATGTAGCGGATATTTGGTCTTTGTGTGGGACATTTTATGCCATTAGTATGTTTTTTACAAAAATAATGGATCTTGGGGACTACACCATGGTCAAGGAATGAGGAACAAGGAACAAGGAACAAGGAACAAGGAACAAGGAACAAAAATTGTACTAGGACTAGACACGGGAAACAATGACCTGTGAATGGGGCCAACGTTAAAATTTTTTCAAACTGTTTCTGTATGCACTAAAATTTGTCATGGATAGACTATTCACGTGACTTAACGATATTGGAGGGTTTCTAGACTCAAGCTTGATTCACACACCCACTTTATTCCATCATCAATTCATCATTCAAACCATAAACCCTAATTGTCTTTCAAAGTACACAAATTGGTTGATGCAAGTTTCAAGTTTTCATCAGTCTTTCTTCATTTTTCTTTCAGGTTCTACATTAATGTATATACAATGTATTTGTGTCATAGTTGTGATGAAAAATCCCTATTTTTCATTGATTTCTTAATCAACACCATAAAAATACTCCCTTGTAGTACTAGATGTAGGGACATGTGTATTGTCGAACAAATTTTACAAGGAACAAGGAACGAAAATTGTACGAGCACTAGACACAGGCAACAATGACCTATGATTGGGGCCAACGTTGAATTTTTTTCAAGCGTTTTCTGTATGCACTGAAATTTGACATGGATAGACTATTTGCATGCCTTAATGACATGGGAGGGTTTCTAAACTCAAATTTGACTCACACACCCACTTTCTTCCATCATCAATTCATCATGTAAACCATAAACCTTATTTTTCATATGTTCTAGTAGATATTTTAATGATTCCTAATTTCATATTTGTATTTGACTCAAGGTACAACTAGCTTGCAAAGTATCAAATTTTAATTTCAAGTTGATAAACCAAATATGAAATAGGGATTCCATAAGAATTTTTTCACACCACATATGGCCGGAGTCAAGGCTTATAACATCATTGATGGAGGAAAACAAGGGCTTTATGTTGTAAACAAACATTTATTTTACTTAATGGCCAAGAAGAAGGGCTCCAATTCGGAATGTGGGAACCATTAATATATTTTTGATATCAAAATAAGAATGGATCTCCTAACCTATACCATGGCCAAGGGAGGAAAACAAAGGCCTTAGGATACACAAATTTCTCAGGATTAATTGCCATGAAAAAGGCCTTAAAACACTACACTAATCCTCTCTTCAGAATTTGTGGCCATTGGGTGGGATATGGACACCACTCACAATTTTTATGCACCATGTAAGGCACATGGGATCTTGTCCATGGTCAGAGAGTAAGATAGGCCCTATTTGAATGTTGTAAGTATTAGGATTCATGTTGTAGTCCTCAAATAACCGCACAAGACTTGTGTAGGGGATATTTATCCTATGTGGGGAATATTTGGCACCATTAATATGTCTTATACAATAAGAATGGGTCTTTGGGCCTTAGGCCATAAATGAAGATTTCTTGTGATAAATGGCCATGGAAAATGTCTTTGACTAGGAATATGGACAAAATTAGTATTTTTTGAATAATAAGAATGGGTATTAGAATTACCTCCACCATGGCCAGGGGAGGAAAACAATATATTTAGGTCATAGAGAAATATTTTTAGGGTATTTACCATGGTCAGGGAATGAACATAAGGTGATTATTCCTTGTTTAAATATTCTCAGGAGAGATCTTCGTGATGTAGTCATCAAAAAACTAGACAAGACCTATGCAGGGGATCTTTCACCTTTGTGCAATATCTTTAGCATCATTGATATGTTTTTTTAAAGAGTAAGAATGGATCTTAGGGACTATACCATATTGAATGTAGGAAAACAAAGAACTTGGGTCCAAAATGAATCTTTTTGAGTTTAAGGGCCATGCACTAGGTCTTGAACAACCATGTATATCCTTTCTAAATAATCTTTAGCCTCTAAGTGGGATATGGGTTCCATTAAAAGTTTGTTCACACCAGATATGGGATTAAAGGCATATACCATCATTGAGGGATGAAAACAAGTGCCTTAGGCCCTAAACGAAGCTTTCATGTGCTTAATGGCCATGAACAAGGCCTCCAACTAGGAAAGTGGGCACCATTAGTATGTTTTTAACAATAAGAATGAGTCATAAGAACTCTACCATGAGTACTAGAGAGGAAAAAAAGGGCCTTAGGTACTAAACATATTTTCTTTGGCTCATTGGCCATTAACAAAGCCTCAAAACATCACATCTATCCTATTTAATAGACTATGGTGCTTGGGTGGGATATGGGTGTCATTAGGAATTTTGACCTTCCGGTGGGATATTGTTGTCATTTAAGAGATATTTGACCTTTCGGTGGGATATGGGTGTGTTGGCAGCCCAACATATTTTTTAACTTTTGATGTCAATTAAATGATTTATATAGCTGCCTAACTGGGGTCATGAATTTTTATTACTCTTCATGAGCGATTTTCGAAATGACAATCGTAATTTGTCACTTTTCACTATTGTTTTCTTTCATGCTTCATTCATGACTGAAAGCATGAAAAAAAAGAATGAAAACTTGCGACTATGTTACCATTCTATTTGAAAATTTATTAAAGGCAAATTTTTTCTACAGTCTATTAATGAATCTTTGCTCCTTACCATGAAGAGTTATTATCTTTGTTTCGATTCTTTGAATACCAAGTATGCTTAGGGATTAATAGTTATATCAACAAAGGACCTTTTATGATTTGAGTATTGGCATGGTTTTTTATTGTTGTTTGATTCTTGGTTATATGTTTCTTCATTATTAGGTTTTCGATTTTCGATTTTCAAACATCCCAAACCATATGATCCAACCCACTATATCTCGCACTTATTTCCTTTTTAATGCTTTGGTCCTAGCTTGTACTAAATGAAAAGGTGGAAATACGATCTGCAGTTAGCCATCATTTCCAAGACTGGTCTTGGGCTTAGCAAACCCTCTTCACATGCATTTCAATTAACACCCATCTTATCATTATGAGTTTCTACTCATACGTCGTTCATTGTTGGTGTTATCGGGCTCGGGGTATGGCACTGGTCTGTCTCACAAACCCTCCCTGCACGCTATGTTTGATCAATTACCCTTTCATCCAGTATGTCTCCTATCGTTAGAGTCGAACCAAATGGCATTCAAACTCTGCTCTTATATGACGATGCCAGAGAAGTTATGGAGAGAAGTAGTTGGCTCGTTTTCATTAGAAAATTTCAGGGTTTCAATTTACAAACTACACAGGAATTCGCTTTCTCCTTCGATGGGTGTAGAGCTAAAGTGGGTGATGTCCAACTAGAGGTTATAGAGGATTTCTTGAGTCAAGCTACAGGACTTCCTGCGAGAGGTCAAAGGTGGTTCAAAAATGAAAAAGTGGAAGAAGTCCCTTGGAGTCTCCTCTTTACCTCTCGAAAGATAAAAGGATGTGACAAAGGTATGCCCATTTCCTTCCTAAAATCTCGGTGGCACGATTTGCTCGTTGTGGTAAAACAATTTGTTACCTATGAGGGATGTTCCGATCTTGTGTTTTTGTACCATCTGCACCTGCTTATGATTTTTATGGGGTTTCCTTTGAACATGCCATATTATTTATTGAGGAGACTTTATAAAATGAGCAAAAGGTATAAAAAGCAGCGGTCAGACTCAAGCCTCTTCCATCAAGGCCTAATAAAAATCTTGCTTGTGCATCAATTAGAATTGCAGAATGATAGTTGGGATTCATTCATAACCAGAAATGGTTATGGTAACCCTGATATGGAGGAGGTCGACAAACTTGTGGTTAAAGAGACCCTAATCTACCCTACAACGCCCTTCTCACCTACCCAGGCCTATGTCTCAGCCTCCTACAACAAACCCTTAATCGATACAAAGGTTATTGAACAAGCCTGTGAGCAGGTTATACATCCTAATGACTGTGTTAAAAATTTAAAGAAACCTACAGGGAAGGCATCTAAAAGCAATGTTGATATCAATTTTAAGAACAAGAGACCCGAGAGACTGATTTTGAGGAGGCTTCGTAACAAGTCGAACTCTCATGCGAGCTCGATCAACATGATCGAGGTTCATGAGAGTTCAGACTCTGAAATCGATAGGTTCCTCGCTGAAGAAGACCCTCACTCGTTCGATCTACACCTTTATCGTCCCTATAACTTTATGGACAATTTAGCTCCCCGTTTGAAAAACAACGCAGAGTTTCCTGGTGTCAAATTGGGTAATGAATCTACTGTCCGTATGGAAGATGCTCCGGTTCACAATCATGTTTGTTCCCATGCAACCACCGCACAGTCAAAGTGTGAAGTCTGTCTATCCTAGATTGATAGATAATATACTATTATCCCTATCCTACAGTCACGGGTTAAGGCTCTAACGGATCAGATCGATGTCTTAACGAGGGAAAAACATAGGCTTGAGTCTGTTATTCAAGGAAAAGAAAAACGTATGAAGACAACAGGCAATGTGGTATTTAAAAATGTTGAGGCTGCAACAACCATTGTAAATTCCAAGGTTGTCTGATACGATTTGATTTCATAGTTGGAGGTATGATTATTTATCTTAATATAGGACTATTTGTTGAAACTAGATTGCTTTGTTCTTTCAATAAATTGGATTTCATTTACTAAAATAACTAGCTACATAATCAAAAGATTCTGTAGCCAGTTATGTTAATTTGAAATGTGTAAATTAATGGTTGAATTTGTATCTAAATCTTTCTATTTTCCTTTCTATTTCAGGATATTCAAGAATCCATGATTACAAATTGATCTGAGGCACTCTTGAGACCTTCCAATCATATCTTTGATGCATTTTGAATGAACAGAAATGAACTTTTGTTAGCTTTAGAGGATTTAGTATGATCTGGGTGGTTGTATCCCCCTTTTTATTTTTGTAATCAATATTTGATCTCAAAAAGGGAAACAATTATCTTTTCTGAGGCCTTTATAAACCCATTATTTTTGTAATTAGAGGCATCTTGGCTTGGGGCTAGTTGTGAACAAATTATACTTAGTTTTAGACATAACAAATATTTACTTCATGCTTTAGCCATCTGTGAATGTTGTTATTGTCTATAATTTGTTTATCTTGATAATTAGATGACTATTGATAGCTTTCGTCTTCACATATTATTTTTTTGTCAAGATAGTTTTTCTCTCACAGTTCACAATTGTATGCTTCAGTTTTATGAAAACAGTGAATGATCATTCAATTCATATTATGAGGTTTACCTTAAACATGTTGATTGATTAAATGCACGCTGTAACTGTCAGATTTATCTTATGCGTTATTACTTGCAGTCTATTATATCACAATTATTATTTTTCATCTTATTGTTTTATTAATTAAATACACCAGTCAATGCATAATTTAGTGTTTGTCCCAAACAGTGTGAATATGCACAACAGATTTATCTCGTGGATGGACTGATGTACGATTTATGCAAACAGTTGGATGCACACTCTTCAAGTGATTAATAGGTTAGTGTGTTATTTTCTTTTATTTGTTTGTTTAATATAGAAATTCCTATATATAGTATAATTTTCAGTGTCTATATTTTTCTGTTTAAACAAGTAGTTTAATATTTGATCTTACGAATGCATATAGATTTAAAAAACAAACCAAAAAACAAATAGTAATTTTTGCTTTCTTTATCTACTTTCATCAAAAGAACCATTATACATTTGATTTTTTATGAGTTCAAATTAAAACTCATTATTTGTATATCTTGTATATATGAATTAGATAAATAGAACTATCATATAAATATTATTTAAATAAACTGTATATATATTTAGATGTACATATATATTTCAGTGATTAGTAATTAGTGAGTTATTTCGTTTCTTTCATTTATTTTTTTGTTTCCTTTAGGACTTTAGATTGGCCAATGGAGCCATTAAATCCGTAAGAGTGAGTTAATCCAAACGGCTTCGGTTAATTAGACAACCTCGGACCAGATTCACTCTTCCAGTTGACGGGCGATCATTTTCTCCCATCAACAAATGGAACTAGAAGGCACGTGGAGGTCGTAAGACTCCTCCCCCACGTACCTGCTCACCTATAGTAACAAGAAGTCGTTCTGACGACAACATTGTCTCTCAAACAACAACCACATCAAACGAAAATCCATGGATTACCGTTGAACCAGTAACACCAAACCCCCGAGGGGCCGATGTATAAGAAATTGTTCGTCAATCCCTTCTGAGAACAAATGGTGCTTTGGCCCATATCAGACAACCAGGTCGGCCATTAAATCAACCTTTAGAATTCTCTAATATTAGGGATCAACTTGAAGGCACTGGTCTTACCCTAAACCCTATGGATCTAGATCATATCCTCACTCCTGCAGCAAGAGGATCTAGTATTCCACCATCACCACCCCCTTCATCTCCTTCTTCTTCAGGAGAAGAATCATCAGACAAAGGCAGTTCTTCATCTCAGCCTTCGACACCACCCACGCCTATGGAAAATCCGAATAATCTCACCATACCTTGTCTCAATCAAGATGAAATGGCCATACCTGGGCCCCAACATCCTTTGCCTAAACATCTGGAGAAATGGTCCCTAAATTTGACCCAGATTCCAAGCAAATTGTTGAGGATCATATTAAAAAATTCATGTTAGCCATTAGGCTCCATAGTGTTGAAGACGAAGACGTAGTATGTAGAATTTTTCCATACACCTTTGAAGGCAATGCCTCTACCTGGTTGTTAAGGTCCTAACCCGCACATAGGTAGATCAATGTATTCGGATGTAATAAAGGTCAATATTAATAAGATCTTTCAATAAAATAGAATAAGGCAGATGTAAGAAGACCTAATAGAAGATTCCGCTTCTAGAAGGATCTTCCTCTAGATGCTTCTTTTTAGTATAAATAGGAGTCGAGGGTATGAGAACCCTAGCTTGGATATTATTGTAATAGAGCGTTGCTCGACTGGAGGTTGCCCCCTTGAAGAGGCCTGTGAACATTGCTATCTGATTCAAAGTGCTATTTCTGTTGCTATTTCGTATATCATTTCTGTGTATTGTGAAGATTGAGCTGGATATTTTACTGTTATTCTGTCATTTCTAGCATTTTGTTTCTGTTCTACATATTTTATATATCTGGTATCTTGCAAGTGGTATCAGAGCACTTTCCTTGGCAGAAATTGTGGGTATTTTTTTTTCAGGGTAGAGACGTATTCCGACGTCTTTAAGCCACAGAGAT
>ML796716.1:251293-287145 GCA_009831015.1 Picea engelmannii | reverse complement strand
TGTTGAATGCTAATTGATGAGTTTTTGTGCAAGAGGGCAGTTTTGGGAAAAAGAGCCCCACACTCATTCACCCCCCCTCTAAGTGTGGTAGGTGTGTCCAACATTATTACTTGCAGTCTATTATATCCCAATTATTATTTTGTGTCTTATTGTTTTAGTAATTAAATACACCAGTCAATGCATAGTTTAGCGTTTGTCCCAAACAGTGTGAAGATGCACAACAGATTTATCTCGTGGATGGACTGATGTACGATTTACACAAACAGTTGGATGAACACTCTTCAAGTGATTAATATGTTAGTCTATTATTTTCTTTTATTTGTTTGTTTAATATAGAAATTCCTATATATAGTATAATTTTCACTATCTATATTTTTCTATTTAAATAAGTAGTTTAATATTTGATCTTACGAATGCATATAGATTTAAAAAAAAAAACAAAAAACAAATAGTACTTTTTGCTTTCTTTATCTACTTTCATCAAAAGAACCATTATACATTTGATTTGTTATGAGTTCAGATTAAAACTCATTATTTGTATATCTTGTATATATGAATTAAATAAATAGAACTATCATATAAATATTATTTAAATAAACTGTATATATATTTAGATGTACATATATATTTCAGTGATTAGTAATTAGTGAGTTATTTCGTTTCTTTTATTTATTTTTTTGTTTCCTTTAGGACTTTAGATTGGAAAATGGAGCCATTAAACCCGTTAGAGTGAGTTAATCCAAATGGCTTGGGTTAATTAGACAACCTCGGACCAGATTTACTCTTCCAGTTGACGAGCGATCATTTTCGCCCGTCAACAGGGTGTCATTAGGAATTTATTTGCACCATATATGTAATTCAAGGTTTATATCATCACTAATTAGGGAGGTTGTCCCGTTGAAGTGCATATTGCTTGCATGGATAAGTGAGTCAAATTAAGGTGCACCCACCTAGAGATTCATACCCCTCACTAAGTTGAGATTCATACCCTTCACTAGTATGCACAATTCAAGGGCCATGAACTAGGCCTCAAATAACCATGTAGATCTTATTTAAGAGATATTTGACCTTTTGATGCGATATGGGTGTCATTAGGAATTTTTTCGCACCATATATGTAATTCAAGGTTTATATCATCACTAATTAGGGAGGTTGTACCCTTGAAGTGCATATTGCTTGAATGGATAAGTGAGTCGAATTAAGGTGCACCCACCTAGAGATTCATACCCTTCTCACCCTTCAGTAAGAATGGATCTTAGGGACTATACCATGTTGAAGGGAGGAAAACAAGGAACTTGGGTCCAAAATGAATCTTTTTGAGTTTAAGGGCCATGCACTAGGCCTTGAACAACAATGTATATCCTTTCTAAATAATTATTAGCCTCTAAGTGGGATATGGGTTCCATTAGGAGTTTGTTCACACCACATATGGGATTAAAGGCATATACCATCATTGAGGGATGAAAACAAGTGCCTTATGCCCTAAACAAATATTTCATGTGTTTAATGGCCATGAACAAGGCCTCCAACTGGGAATATGGGCACCATTAGTATGTTTTTAACAATAAGAATGGGTCATAAGAGCTCTACCATAAGTACTAGAGAGGAAACAAAGGGCCTTAGGTCCTAAACATATTTTCTTTAGCTCATTGGTATACTAGAGGAAAGAAGAGGAAAATGTTTCCAATTGGTATACTAGAGGAAAGAAGAGGAAAACGTTTCAGTTTTTCTATAAGGGAAGAAAGGAAATGAGGATTCCCTTAGTAAAATGATAAGAATTGCAAAACCAGAATCCCTTGGAGGTTAGGAATTAAAAAATAAATAATCACTTTGAAACAACCTTGGTATCAAACAACCTTGGCACTCATATCCCACTGGAAGGTCAAATATCTCTTAAATATGTTCTTTCCCTGACCATGGACAAGACCTGAGTTCCATACATGGTGTGAAAAAATTGTGAATGGCACCCATATCCCACCCAAGCACCATATAAGTCTATTAAAATATAGGATATTAGATGTGGTGGATTGAGGCCTTGTTAATGGCCAATGAGCCAAAGAAAATATGTTTAGGACCTAAGGCCCTTTTTTTCCTCTCTAGTCATGGTACACACCTTGAGACCTATTCTTATTATGAAAATGTACCAAATAGTACACACCTTGGCATATGTTGTGGTTTAATCATGGTACTTGTCTCCCTCAAATAGTCCAAAAATAACCTACAAGGGTCCTATGTAATTGCTCAAGTACTCGTCCAACACTATAGTCTAAGAAGTTATGTGGGTTGTAGTTGTTGTTCATAGAAGTTAAGCCTAAGAATGTTCACTTAGGGAACAAGTCCCTTGTTTCCCTCTCTTGAGCTTGGTTAGACCTTGAGACCCGTTCTTGGTTCAAAACTAACTTATTCATGGTGACAAAATTCCACTTGGAGGTGAATGATATGTTACATAGGTCATGTGTGGTGGTTTGACTACTTGCATATGGTTCTTGATATTGAGAAGCAAGGTTTAGGGCTGAACACTCTTGTTTCCTTTCATCAACTATAGTCATGAAACTAAGACCCATCCATGATGAATAAGACCTCATAATGTCACACATATTCAACATGTATGCCAAAGACTCCCTAGAGAGGACTTGTGTCATGGTTTTTAGGTGTTGTTGATGGTGGTTGATCTCGAGAAGGTTCAGTTAGGTTTTTAGGCCATTGTTTCCAACTTGCCATGTTCATGCCTATACACCAATTTTCAATGTACAAAACCTAATCGTGATTCCTATATCCCTCTTAAAGTCCAAAGTTTTTTTATGTTGGTTTGAGGACTTGTTCAAGGCTCTTGAGCTTTAGAATCTTGAAAAATATTATAAGTCACTTGTTTTCAATATTCTTTGATGATAGCTAAGGTCTTGTGACCCATCCATGGTCTTGTGTGGTGACCTGAGGACTTTTTCATGGTGCTTGAGATAGATATGATATGTTTGGGGCTTGAGTTGTTGTTTCCCTCCCTTTACCATGGTTAAGGGATTAAGGCTTGTTTCCCTACCACAACCATGGTCAAGGCCTAGATACCCATATGTAGTATGCAAAACATATAAATGGTACTCATGTCCAAATATTAGGCCAAAGACATTGAAGTGAGAGCTCAATTCATGGTTTCTAGGTGTTGTTCATGGAACATGAGCTTGATAAGGTTCAATTATGGCTTAATTACTTTACTCCCACTTAACCATTTTTAGGTGTTAAGACCCATTTCTAGGGAAAACAACCTACTCATGGCACCTGTATCCTACTTGGAGGTCTTCAAGGAAGCCTTACAAATGAGTGATGTGTTGGTTTGAGCACTTATTCAAGGCTCTCAAGCCTAAAAATATTCAACAATACCCTAAGGTACTTGTTTTCCTTCCTCAACCATGGTTAAGGCCTCTCTACCCTTCCTTACTACAAAAAAACTCCTAATGGTGTCCTTATCCAACTCTGATGCTTACAAGGACCCCCTAGAGAGGGATTGTCTTGTAGTTTATAGTTGTTTTTCATGATGATTGAGCCGAAGAAGTGACATTTAGGGCCCCCATATACCAGTAAAGTGCTACAAAACCCTAACCATGTACCCAATAACTATCCCATGTGTGGAATCAAGACATGTTCATTTTTAGGGCCTTTGTTGTGGTTTTATCATGGCCCACCCATATCCCTCTAGTAGGCCAAAGATAACCTATGAAGGTCTTGTGTAATGGTTCAAGTATGATTTCAATGACATAACTTGAGAATATTCATGGTTTTTATTTTTGTTGCTTGACTCGAGACTCTTCATTTAGGACATAAGGCCATTATTTCTCTCCCTTGACATTGGTTAGACCTTAATACTAGTTATTGGTTCATAAATAACCTACTCATGGATCCCATATCCCATTTGGAAATTAATGATACCCTATAAAGGTCATATGTGGTTGTTTGAGGACTCATCCTTGGTGCTTGATTTTTCTAATTAAGGTTTAGGGCCGAAGGATCTTGTTTCCCCCCTTTAACTATGATTAACGACCCAATACCCATCCATGATGCCTATGACCTTGTAATGATGCCCATGTGTTGAATACATGAGACCCATCTACTTCACACTAAATAGTTGGTTCATAGAACTATATTCTATGGCCTAAAAAGTTAGGTTTTTGGCCCACACCATGATATATATATTAAAATTAAAAAAAATTAAAAAAACATTATATAAAAAATTATATATCAATTATATTAAAAAAACATTATATATTAATTATATTAAAATTTAAAAACATTAAAAAAAAAAACATAAAAAAAAACAAAGAAAAAACAAATTTCAAAAAAAGTAATTGCCTGTGCCCATTCACAACATCAAGCACTAGAGCATCATGCCCATCTAGCAGAGTGAAACCCTGCCATTCCAATATTAGGCGTCCATATAGCAGAGAAAAACCCCACATGTTCTTGGACTAGGTGCATGAGAGAAGCTCCCATTTGGACAACAACAATGCAACTTCGATTTGGACATCGACAGAGGCAGAAGAGCCAAACCTGTGGAGTAGAGATATTCAGGGATTGACATCATGCCGTAGAAATCAATAATGGGTCTCCAATATCTGATATTTTTACTAATTATTTAATGGTTATGAGTTATTTTTTTTGTTGTTTACTAGGGTTTCCAAGCAAACTATAGGCTAGAAACCCTATGTTTCCGAGGGCTAGAAACCTTACTTCATAGCATGGACATGGCTCGTAGCTCACCATAGCATCCTCGTGAATCCTCACCATAGCTTCTAAGAAGCTCATCGTAGCTCATCATAGCATCCTCATGAATGCTCACCGTAGCTTCTAAGAATCTCATCGTAGCTTCTAAGAGAGTGTTTTGCCTCATAAACGATCCTCTATATGCAACATGATCCTCCTGCAAAACAGAGTTGCACTGATCTCCAAGACAAAAACACTACATCTACCGGGTTGTGGGGAACATACCCCTCGTCCATATGAATAGTAAACCCAACAAATTATTCATAAATATCATAACCTATATGTTAAGCATCAACATCTCTTTGATCTCCATTTTCTTGTTCCCAATCATATAAAACATTACAAAAATAAAATGGTTCATGGATGGCGTTGTTTTTGTCACATTCTTCTTTAGAATATGGTTCATGGATGGCATTGTTTCTGTCACATTCGTTTTTAGAATATGGTTGCTATTCTAATGGAATATGGTTGCTATTATAATGGTTCATGGATGGCATTGTTTCTGTCACATTCTGATATTATAATTCCTTAGACAATATCCTTCAAGTGGAATATGGTTGCTATTATAATTCCTTAGAATACGATAAACTTTTGCATGTAGATTACTCTCTAAATTTATTGAGAAGATCACATTGAAAAAGTGTAAATTCCAAGCATGTATCTACATTTCAATCTTTGCAAATTTCAAAACCCTTCAATTTCAGTGTTGTCATGTACATTTCAAATATTAATGATCTAGAACTTTGGCGGTGAGAGGAACTGGTATTGCAACACAGGTTTTACCTTCTCCCAATTGTTGGATGCTTCTTTATGTGTGGTCCACCATCTAGCATGAGCACTTCATAACACAACATCTAAAGCTAAAATCACTTGTTCTGTAGGAACTTCCTATTCTATTATATCCATAAAGTATTCAACATCATTAGTTCCATCATATATTAGGGTATTCTGGAACTCCACATTGATCCCACACACTACTTTCACTAAAACAGGGTCCCTAGAGGACAAGTTGTGGTTGCATTCCTACCAGTTTTGCATGGCATCCTGAATATCATACTCAAATGAACATACATTGCACCAAATCATAGTTCCATTAGAAGTAGATTTAACATACTAATCCTTCATGATATAAATTACATTATATATTTGTTTAACCATCAATCCATCCATTAAATCATTCATTGACTCGGTGTAAGTATGCCCTTTGATTGGTTCAATACACTAAGTCACTTAGATGCCTTTTGAATTAAAATACATTTCCTTTATCTTGAGGTTTTTTATGTCATTATTGTCATTGGCCCATTCAATGATCAATGATCAAAAGGTTGATTATGGCATACTTTCCTCTTTGGCCAAAATACCCTTTGAGAGTCGTGTCACAAGGACAAATAGGAGATCTTGTGGGTAATGGGAAGGCCAAGAGACCGACCTTTTAGTTCCCATTGATCTCTCTTTTTTTCTCCATAACCTGCTTTTCCCTATCACTCTTAAGACATGAACCCCAAACTTGATAATTTTCTCACCTAGTAGATTTTGCATAGTAGAGTTGCCTCTTGGGATTCTAGTCCTCTAATTTTCCTTTGCAAGTCTTCTTGACTAAAGAGGAAATCCCCTCCTAGTTTGTCACTCTCCTCTCCTTCATTGGTGGTGTTACCACTCATGATGCATGGAAACTTGTTGCATTATTTGAAGACCTTTTTTAAGAAGCTTGTTCATGGAGGATGTATTTATTGGAAGGCATAGCTGCAGTTTTGATGAAAACTTACTCATTGAGGATTACCTTTTGAGGCATCATTGCATATTTTGAGGTGTGGTGGTGCATGTGGCAGAGATCTACCTTTTTGGAGCCCTTATTTGTACATTTTCATGCGTATATTTTTATTGAGGGTGCATCTTACACATTCCGAAGCACAATCATATATTTGAAGGCATGCCAGATCCCATGGAGTGGTATTGGATTCTTGAAGAACACCCTTCATGTGATGGTTGTGCTCGTCACTCTAGTGCCCTCATACTTTTCAAACATTTTTCTTGGAAGGAGCGGCCATCATTTGAGTGGATTAATACATTGTTTTAGTTGTTCGAATGTAGTGATCATGATTTGTTGAGATGAGAATTGCTCTCCATAAGTAAATTTTTTAATGACAATGTAGGTGGAAGCTAGCATAGATTACAAAGCTAAAGGAGATCATTGGATATCCTTGAGGAGGGTTTTATTTAATAAGGTTATTTTCGTGGGAGGAATTTCTCCATGTGATTCTATTTGCAAGACATTGTAGGCTCATATGTAAACACTTGGAATCATTCACCTTCTCAAGGACAATTTTTCCCAATAAGAGGAAGCCATATTAGATTTGTGTTCTTATAATAGGTGCTTCACCTGAGGAAAGATGTCCAAATTTTTATTGAATATTTTATTATGGAGGTAGTTGAGGGATTCATCTATAAAACAAGGCTGGAGTTCATCTCCAAGGGTGGGATTCTTGGAAGAGTATAAGACTGGGTATACTTGATTGTTGCAACTAGCAGGATAAATCTTTTGGGGCTTCCATCTTCCTCATTCACTCTCTTATTGGCCACCTATTTCCTCGATCCATTCATCTTTGATTATCTCCCTTTAGTTCATTGTCTTGATTAGGGATGAATTCAATATGGCATTCCTTAGTTGAGACTAGTCACCACTCCCTTGCTATCTTCCCTAAGAGGTTATATTTGGCAGTTGCATCCTGTAGCCTATAGCTATAAGGTCACCTTCATTTCCATGAAATTTCCTTCCTCTCAACGCTCTCCTCCTACCTTCGATGGTGCTTAATTAACGTTGTTTCCTTATGTTCATTTTCCATCCCCATGCTAACATTTTCACCTCATGCCTTCAACAATGCCTTTCTAGAATCAATAACACATACCCTCACTAATGTCACCTTATGGATAATTTATACGTCATGATGACCATAGATAGATCTAGTTGAATACCAATGAACATGTAATATGACTATTTTTCATTATTTTTTAACCATCAACATAGGTTTATCAATGGTTAGCTATCAACATGTTCAAAGAAATTTTCTAGTGGGATTTGTTTATTATAATAGTTTTGGTCCCTCATCAAGGAAACACCTTATTGGGACGTGGGTAATAGCTTAATGTCTTGAATTGTCTGCCATAAACCTTATTTGGTTGACATTTCCAATGTCTTTTTACATTACAAGCACTCCACTAGATATTGCCTTATGATAGGATATAATAAAAGAGGCTCCCTTTCAAATCATATTTACAATCCCAATCTACATTACTAAGTTGACTAAGAACTAGATGGCATTCAACTAACACAACTATTTGAGACTTCCAAGCCCTTATTAGCCTATTTAACTCAATTGATTAGAAAAGCAGAAGGAAATTACCTATAGGGAGGAGCTGTGTGCCCCCACCACCTTTTGGGAATTAGAAACATAGTAGACCACACTCCCACCTTCAAAAGCAGGGGGGAAATATATGTAGTCATTAAGTGTTTCTATATGTCCTACTTGCAAACTTGGACCTACATGATGATTGCAGTCTTTCTTTACATAAACTGATTTTTACCTCTTGTAGGCCTCAAATTGGAGTAGTTCTCCTGAATATCTTGTTAGCGTTCTCCCTCCTTGGATCGTTGTCACTGCAAACTTGTTGGCAGCCAATTCACATTTTTCCATTGTCTTATAAGCTGCCTACACCAATTTTTTGCAAACATTTTTTTTTTTCGTCGCAATTTTTAAATAAACGACATTTTTATTTTTGCGACATTTGCACATTTACCTTCGTTTTTGTTTTCACGACTGTAAGCATGAAAACTTGGTCTTTCGTAGTTGCATTAAAATCTTTATTTGAACTGTCATTATCCTTCTTGTCGATATGCCTATTGAGCTTATATTTTACTTATCATTATACAATTGGCAAGACCTTATGATCTGCACTCATTTGACATTCTTTGATTGATCATGCAGTTTCGTTTCATGAGTGATTAATTTTTTGATTCATTGGCGATTGGATTCATTTGTTCTTTGATTTGATTGACCATTGGTTTCATGAAAATGTATAGGTGTTATGGTTAAAACCTTGATATATTTCATTTGATATGACACCTAGTTCAAAACGCATTGGTACCTTTCTTAAACTCTTGATATGGATTGATACAACACATGTCACATGGTTAAACACTTAGTATTGGTTTCGATTTGTATGATTGGTTTTAAAACTATGGTATAAACATTTCTTGCACAAATGATTAATAAACTTACCATTGGTTTCATTGGTCGAGCAAATGACATGATTGTTAAACCATACAATAGTGGGTTGAACAGCTATAAGCGCCGACGGTTGTACCATTGGCAATAACTATTATGCATGGCCAACAAATATCTCCACCACCTTTGCATGATGTCAAGCCTTGCTACTGTTCGACAATGCATGGAAAGACTTAGAGGATAATGATTGGATCACCTTTGTACAACAATTCGAGGGTTTTAATTTATTTGTGGCACATCAGTTCACCCTGACTTTTGACGGCTGTAGAGCCAAGGTGGGTGAAATTCAGTTGGAAATCAATGAGGATTTTATTAGTTCTGCTACAGGGTTACCATCCTCGGGCCAGCGTTGGTTTAAAAATTATAAGGTCGATGAGGTGCCATGGCCGCTACTGTTCATCTCGTGAAAAGTCACATCCTGTGACAGAGGTATGCCCATCTCCTTGCTTAAACCATGATGGCATGATATTTTGATGGTGGTCAAACAATTCGTGACTTGTGAGGGTCGATATGGACTCATTTTTCTCTACCACCTTCATTTGTTAATGAATTTTATGGGATACCCATTGAATATGCCCTTTTACTTCCAGCGTAGCCTATATAAAATGTCAAAAAGGTTTTAAAGGGAGAAGGCTGATAGTAGCCTGTTCCACCATGGACTAATCAGACTTATCATTGTTCATCACTTAAGTCTCCACGGTGATAGCTGGCGAGCTTTTATCTCTCGAAATGGTTTTGATGATATAGACCCTGTCCAGGTTGGCAAACCTGTGATTAATGAAGCCAAGGTTGGGCCACCCGTGGCCTTCCATGTCTTACTGCCCTCTCCTAAGCCTTCGGTCGACCCTGATATTGACTTACCTGACGCTATAACTAAGAAGGTCGAGGCTATAAAAAATCCTGTGAGAAAAAAGGTTAGAGGTAACCCTACTGTTGATGGCAAAGGAAAAAAGAATGCTCAGCTTATCTCGAGAATGGATAGGAATAATCCTAAACCTAGTGTTGAGTAGAAGCCCATAGTCCTTAGTGAGGATTCAGACTCTGACATAGAATGCTTCCTAGCTAGTGAGTACCCTTACTCATAGGGTCTGTGCTCCGAGCCACCTTATGACTTCATTTCGAATCTTCCCCCCTTGCCTAAGAAACAATCCTAGCTACCCTGGAATCAAACTACCTAACGAAACCCTCGGAAATGTAACCAAACCCTCACCTGCACTTTTGAAGCCCGGACAGTCATCCTGTGACCAATGTGATTTGTGGTTGGAACGATACTATATAGACGTTCCCCTACTTCAATCAAAAATCCAATCATTGGAAAATCAAGTTGCAGTATTGACCAGCCAAAGAGACAAGCTTCAAGCGACCGATAGGAAGCAGAGGACTACTGGTTCCATCATTTTTAAGAATGTTGAATCGGCTACAGCCATTGTCAAATCCAAAATGTCATAATCAAGCCGTCTGCTCGTCATACAGGTATGAATTTTGATATCATTTTAGTTTGTGAACTCCTCGAATTAATATAATGATGTGAATTTGGTTTTCAAATAGCTCTGTCTATCATTTGAAATGGCTCTATCATAATGTTGTTCATCCTGTGCATTGTTTTCACTTTGCTAAAAATAAATGAAGTTTTGATTTGGATACACGATTTGCTCATACCTAGTTAGCCACTGATAGATTTTCACCAGATTTGATTCGTTTGTCTGTTAAGTTAACAAAATCGATGGTTTGATTTCAATTGAATTTGTTTGTATCCAACTCGAATAGGAGATTTTCATGCTAAATTTAGAGCACGATCATATTTTGATTTGGTATGATTTCGTTGTAGTCGGATCACATCGATCCTAATTGAGTTTTGATGATTTGATTTTTGAAACGACTTCGTTAGTTTGAATTGATATAATCTTCTAAAACAAGAATACAACTCTGTTCGGCTCTGATTTGGAAAGAATGACTCTTTTTTTATGGAAACAATACTCTCATTTAAGCCTGAGCCAATGATATTCACGCCCGAATCATGGAACGGTTTTGATTCATGAAGAATATGTTAAACCCCAGCTGTTCGATTCAACTGATTGGATTCCTATGTATCTTCAGTTAGTATGATCGATTTTATGAGTTGTATTCGTATCAAAAATAGACTTGATTGCAGCTCTGTGAATTTAAATTTTCAAACGAGTTTGTTAACTCAGATCGACCTATGTTATTTCTGTCAAATTCGTATGAGGAAACTCGGGTAATAGTCGTTTCAAAATGAATTCAAGAAATGATTTCGTGAATGATTTTGTCTGCCCCAATTTGCAAAAACAAACGATCAGACAACTCTTACAAACCCTGTTATCAATTGATTGATCTCGTTACGATTTCATTTGTGACAGTTTACGCACCATTTTTTATTTAATTCGCTCATGGCATGGATCGTTTGTTATATAGTTATGTCGATTTGAAAGTGATCTTGTTTGGATTCGATCATGTTCCCTGTTGATGAGGCAGCATAACAATTGCCTATGATTTGTTTTAATTGTATCGATTTCAATTTGATATGAAATGATTTCATTGTTGTTCGATATGATTCCGTTCACCCGACTTTGTGGCAACAAACGAAACAGAGTACACCTATCTCTATAGTCATTTGATTGATATTGGTCTTGTTTTCAAAATGGTATAACAATTTCAATTTGAATGATTTGTTTTCAAATAGCTATTGGATGTTAGTTGAATTTAATTCTTTAAAAGATTTGAGTTGATTTTAATGTTGATTCTGTATCTTATTTAGACCAGCTACAGAATCGCAAGATTCTGTAGCTAGTCTATAGAATTAGTTTTTTTATCATTTTATTAATAAAATACCCTTCTAACTTGTCCATTTTGAACACTTTTCAGGTACATCCGAATTGCATTGGACATATTGGACAGTCTAGGAGATATTTGTGTGATTTAGTTTTGTTTTAGGTTCCTAGTTTAGTCAAGACTTGGGATATATTCCCAGATTTTATGTAAACAATTTGATAACTTCTACAGGGATGTTTTACCCTGTAGAAGGTCTTTAAATACTTATTATTTTGTGTAATAATGGGCATCCTCACTTGTGGGAGAACCAGGCGATGGATTTCTAATACAAACTGAGACAAGAGTTGATGTTTTGCTACAACTTTCGCTTTCATAATATCAATTTTTTGTTTCAAGTTTATGCATGTCATTTGCAGTTGATTATAGACTACTTTAGCTATCATAGTCTATTGCAGAATGATATGATTTAATTAATGTGATCCATATCTGATTTCTTGCATTACTTTAAAAATACAACAATTACTTTGTTCACTTAATGAATGACAGATTTCTCTTCTTCATCAATTGAATTATTTTGTATAAGTCTTTGCATACAGGTTTATCTAACTATGAAGATTTATAAATCATATGATTGTTGTAATTTTTATGTCTTGTTTGTCCTGTAATTATATTAAAGAGCACTGCAACTTTCTGTTTACAAGGAGCGCCTGGGTAATTTGGAGCGGGTTTCCTCCCTCCGATCAACTAATAAAATCATCATACACAGGACAAATTTGGAGCGTTTCTCTAGGTCAGTTTGCGATTTATTTGTTTGATTAATTTGTTAGTATAATATTAGTAGTTTAGTTAGATATATGTTAGTTAGATTTGTAGTTGGAATTAGTATATTAGTTGTTTGGTTTAGTTAGTTTTGTTTTATTTCTGTTCATAAAATTATAAAATCAACAAAAATATATTTCTCTGTCTTAGGGCAGAATGCAAATGAGTTTTTCAGGTTTTATTCAAATCTGTAAATTGTAGATATTGTACATTTTGTGAATAAGTTATATTTCTGTTAGTAGTTAGATATTTAATTAGTTAGAGTTAGTATAGTATTAGATAATAGATTGTATATAGAATAGTTAGTTTAGTTTATTAGTTTGTTTTATTTCTTTTTAGTTAGACTAGTTTAGTTTGTTTAATAGTTAGTTTTAGTTAGATTAGTTTGTTTAATAGTTTGTTTTAGTTAGATTAGTTAGTTTAGAGTAGTTTTCTTTTGTTTTCTTAGGACCTTAGATCGGCTAACGGAGCCGCTAAACCCGTCAGGGTGGTTCATCCCAAATGGCTTGGATTATTAGACAACCCCAGACCGGTTCCACTCTCTCAATTGACGGACGATCAATTTCGCCCGTCAACAAATGGCGCTAGAAGGAGGGCCTGGATTTAATTAATGGAACGAGACGGTCGCAAGACTCCTCCACCACCTAATCTCTCATCTATAGTGACTAGAATCCATTCAAAAGATAATATTCCCCTTCAAACAACAACCACATCAACCGACAATCCACAGATCATAGTTGATCCAACAACCCCTAATCCTACAAGTGGTGACATACAAGAGATTGCCCGCCAATCTCTTATAAAAACACATAGTGCCTTAGCCCGTTTGAGGCAACCTAACCATCCATGGGGACAACCTTTGAACTTCTCCGATATCAGAGAACAATTAAGTGACACTAACCTCATTGTGAATCCTTCAGATCCAATCTTAAATCCTGTTGCAGGAGGATCTGGGATACCTCCTTCACCACCTCCATCATCTCCTTCCTCTTCTAGAGGAGATTCCTCTGACGAAGGAAATTCCCCTTCTCAGCCTTCCACACCCACTACACCAATGGAAAATCAGAACAACCCTGCTAGACCCTGGCTTGATCAGGATGCTGTAGTTGTACCTGGAGTTCAACATCCTTTACCTAAACACCCGGAGAAATGGCTTCCCAAGTTTGACCCTGACTCAAAACAGATAGCTGAAGATCAGATTAAAAAGTTTATGTTAGCCATAAGACTCCACAATGTCGAACATGAAGATGTTGTCTGTAGGTTTTTCCCGTATACTTTCGAGGGTAATGCATCTACATGGTACTTTTCCCAACAACCCCATACCATCGTGTCTTGGGAAAAGTTTGAGTCATGCTTTTTGGAAAAGTTCGGAGATGGTAAACCTCCAGAATTCCTAGTCATGGACCTTTCTAGCTTGAGAATGAACCCAAAAGAAAAAGTTAAAGACTTTAATCAAATATTATTGACACTTAAAAACCGAATCCCTGCAGATTCTATGCCTACTGAGAGTCTTATAATAGCATACTACACTAAAGCTTTGCATCAAAGTATAACTATTTGGGTTAAACGATCTAAGAAAGTGACGTTGTTAGAATCCTTCGAGGAGGCCAGCCAGATTGAAAAAGACATACTTAGTCTTAAAGACTTTACTAGCAACGAAACTGAGACTAGTTCTTCTTCCAAAAAAAAGATTGAAATCCTCCCCAGACCCACTCAAAGTAAAACACAACCTGAAAGCTCTGATTTATAAAAATTAACTAAAGTTGTTCAAAAACTATCAAATCAAGTTATATACTTGAAAAGGTCAACCAAAGAAGCTTCCTCGAGAAAAGGGCCTTACAAACCCCCGTTCTGGAAGCCTTTTCCCACCAACCGACCTAACCCAACCACCGAAGGCCTTAATCTAGAAATTCTGCAATGCACCCTTCAAACAATTCTAGAAGCCCAAGATAACTTGATACCTCCTGAGATCCCTGAGGAGGTAGTTGAACAAGAAACAGTTCAAGAAGAAAAGTATTCTCCAAACATTTTTGGACACTTCTCGGATAGCATCTTTCAAGCTAACTTCGAGACAGTTCATCCTTATAATACCAAGAGTAAGACAACAAACAAACCTTCTACCGAAAACACTACGACTTCACCTCCAAAGAAATCTAAATCAGTTGAGACTAAACAAAGTAATGTGAACCCCAACTTAGATTATGATGTAGTTGAAGATCTTAAAATGTTGAGAGCTAACATTTATGTTTACGAGTTATTGAAATTTCCATTTTTGCTACAAAAAATGTTACAGAATATCTCGGAGAATGGCAAAAATGGTAATTCTAATGGTAACAAGGTTGTGCAGAACAAAGTTCCCCAGAAGACTTCCACTAAAAACAATCTTGATCCTCAAGATAAAGGAAGCCTTCCTGTAAGTAATGTAAATAATGTAAATAATGTACATAAAGTAGCCTTAGAAACCGCGAGTAAAAAGCCACAAGCTACTACTCTTAGTACTTGCAAAAATGTACCTCCTTTCCTATTAACTTTCGAGATCTTTAATAGAAACGTGCACAATTGTATGGTAGACTCAGGAGCGTCATCTAATGTGATGCCTTGGTCTGTTTGCCAAAAGATTAACGTTGAAGTTGAACCCTCGACTTTAAAAATCATACAACTTGACCGAACAAATGTCAAATTTATAGGAGAACTAAAGAATGTGCTTATTATATTATCGTCTAACCCCAAGGTTCATCAAGTTATTGATATAATTGTTGTGGATATTCCAGAAGTGTATGGTTTGTTTTTAAGAAGGGACTTGTCGGAACAACTACATGGTTATTTCGCGACAGATTGGTCCCATCTATGGCTTCCAGAGAACGACAAGCCTAACAAGATAAAAGTGAATCGTGAGCGCTACCTTAAGTTCACGGTCACAGATTTGAACGATCCCAACGAACCACTTACACCTTCTGTTGATTCACTTGAAGTACAAGGGATGGACACCTTCTTCGGCAATTTCATGGCCGAGGCTTCACCTATCACCAATCCAGAACAAAAGTTCGAGATTGTAGCATATATGCAGCCAACAACTTCCACGCAAGGGTCCCATGTACCCGATGAAAATCAAATTTGGTCTCTTTATTTCGACGGGTCAAAATCCAAAGAAGGAGCTGGTGCAGGCTGCATCATTATCGATCCGGCAGGTAACAAAACATTGATGGCATGTAGGTTGGAATTTGAATGTACTAATAATACTGCAGAATATGAGGCCTTACTACAAGGTCTCAGAAAAGCTTCAGATATGAACAATCAAAATTTAACCATCTTTGGCGACTCTGGAATAGTGGTTAGACAGGTAAGAGACTCTATCCACTGTCTGTCTCCACATCTCAAAAGCTACCAGTTTGAGGTATGGAATTTAACGAATAAATTTTCCGCTTTCAATATAAATTCTATTCCTAGATTGAATAACTCTGAAGCAGATTTATTAGCTAATGTAGCTTCTAAACTTCTTCCCGCAAAAGGCTTGTCCCCAGATGCATTCTCCATCGAGCTGTTGTTTCGGCCATCCGCCCCCGACAACATCATGAACTGGAGAGTCTTTGATGACGATCAGCAGATTATTAACTTTCTGCACATGGAAGAAACCTTTCAAGGCGCGGTGATAGACGAACACACGCACGACGACAATTTGCGTGATTTCACGATAATACCAGATCCAAGAACTCCTGAATCTTCATCGGATATGGTAAACTCGATCCCTAAATCTGTAGTTAGATTAGAGAAGTTTTATGATTTTCAAGATAAATTTAAAAATACGGTCAACTGTAAAACCAATAGTTCCTTGTTATCTTATGAAAAGGTAAACTTAGGAACTAAGGACAATCCGCAATGCCTTAATCTAGGGTTGGGATGTTCTCAACAAGAAAAAGCTACATTTATTAAATTGTTCAAAGAGTTTAAAGATGTCTTTCATGGACGTATGATGACCTTAAAACTTTTGACCCTAACATCATACAACATGTCATCCTGATGAAGCCCCAAACCTTACCCTTTCAACAAAAACTAAGGAAAATGCACCCTAAGCTCGAACCGACCGTTCAAAAAGAATTGAATAAGCTCCTAAATGCTAAGATAATTTTTCCTGTTAGGCACATTCAATGGGTTTCTAACCTTGTCCCAGTTTGGAAAAAAAGTGGGGAAATCCGACTCTGCGTCGATTTCTGAAACCTTAATAGAGCATCTAATAAAGACAACTACCCTGTCCCGCCCATGGAACAGATCCTTCAACAAGTATCTGGTTCTGAGAGGCTATCCTTACTGGATGGTTTCTCAGGATACAACCAAGTCCTGATGTCTCCACCAGACCAACTTAAAACTACCTTCCGTACCTCGTGGGGCACTTATGCTTATCGTAAAATGCCCTTTGGATTGATTAATGCTGGTGCCACTTTTCAGAGAGCAATGGACATTGCTTTCCGAGGCTTAATCAATCAGTCCGTTGTAGTTTACTTTGATGATGTGACTGTATTTTCTAAAAACAAAAATGATCATCTAGCTCACTTACGAGCCGTCCTACTGCGATGTCGTAAATACGGCATCTCCTTAAGTCCTAAAAAATCCATCTTTGTAGTAGAACAGGGTAAACTCTTGGGATTCATTGTGTCTAGTGAAGGGATGATTATTGACCCCGAAAGGACTCAAGTCATTGCGAAACTCCCCCCTCCTACATCCAAAAAATCTATGCAGTCTTTCTTAGGCCAGATTAACTTCGTGAGAAGATTTGTCCCTAGTTTCTCTGAAATGGTTAGGCCTTTATAGAATATGATAAAGAAAGACACCCAATATCACAGGGGACCCCTAGAAAATTAAGCTTTTAATGCAATAAAGAAGGCCAAAATAGACCCTCCGTCTCTCATGAGCCCATATTTTTCTCAAGACTTTACACTCTACACTTTTGCTTCTGATCGTTCCTATGCCACCGTATTAACCCAAAAGAATGCCGAGAACAATGAAGTACCCATTTCCTTTATGAGCTCTTCTTTCAAAGGCGTTGAAATTAATTACCCAGTGGTAGATAGGCAAGCCTACGTTGTTTTAAAAGTAGTTAAGCACTTCCGGTCCTATCTTTTGAAGTCAAGGATGAAAGTCATTGTCTCCTACCTAGTCATTAGGAATCTGTTAGTGCAGAAGGAACTAGGAGAAAAGAGATATAACTGGGTCACCTCCTTGTAGGAGTATGACTTGGAAATCACCCTAGCTCAGATAGTGAGAGGCCAAGGATTATGCAAGTTAGTTGCCGATTCAAAAACAGGAAAGCAAGAAGAAAGTGATATGTAAAACCTAGGACAACGCGATCAAAGTATAATCTGTTGCGCGCAAAACCCTGTCAGTCCTTGGTATGACGATATAAGATTCTGTCTTGAACATGGGTTAGCCCCCCATCACCTGGATCCCGCTAAAAGAAGAGCGTTGAGATTAAATTCTACCTCCTTTCATCTGGTTAATGGTATCCTGTTTCGTCAGAATTTTGACGGCATACTAATGCGTTGTCTTGAAAAAGATGAAGCAGAAAAAGTATTGCTAGAGTTGCATGCAGGGGAAGTTGGTGGTCATTTTGGTGGTGACACCACTTCCCATAAGGTTTTAAGAGCCGGTTATTACTGGCCCACACTTTTTAGAGATGCCCATGCCTTGTGTCGTAAATGTATCATCTATCAGAAAGCATCAGGGCAGTTACAAAAGCCAGCCTTTCCTTTGCAGCCCATTTCAGCAGATTCTCCTTTTCAGCAGTGGGGCCTTGATATCATAGGCCCAATCAACCCTCTGTCCTCACAACAATACAAGTTTATTGTGACAGCCACAGATTACTTTACCCAATGGTCTGAAGTTGTTTCGTTAAGAACCGTCAACACCAATCAGGTAATTGCCTTTTTAAACTAGAACATTATTACTCGTTTCGGTATCCCTGACTGTTTAGTATTCAATAATGCTTCTTACTTTTCCTCTCTTGAGATGAGTGAGTTAACTTTGGAAAAAGGAATTAAGCTGAAGTATTATGCTATCTATTACCCTCAGGGCAACAGATTGGCAGAATCAACAAACAAGAACTTAATTAAAATCATCAAGAGAACAGTGGTTGAAAATCACAAGAATTGGCACAATGCATTGCTAAACGCGCTATGGGCTGATAGGGTAACGCCAAAAGATGCTGTAGGTAAATCCCCCTTTTTTCTCGTTTATGGCAGAGAAGCAATTCTACCACCTCACATTCTTCTTCCTTCACTTCAGTTGTCACAGAAAGTCCAAGAAGAAGATTGTCCCCCTTTGGAAAACCGAATTAATGCTTTGATGAAGCTAGAAGAGGTAAGAGCCCAAGATAAATGTAAGTTAGATCAACATCAACTATTGGTTAAAATCTGGTTCGATTCTAATTCTGCTTCTGATAGGAATTTTGAAGTAGGTGATCTCGTCTTGAAGTGGGACAAACCACACGAGGGAAAAGGAGAGCACAAAAAATTTCAAAATTTGTGGCTTGGACCATTTTTAATTGCTGAAAAGTTGGGTCCCAGTTCTTTTCAATTGAAAAATATTGAAGGGCATCCTGACACCTACCCGATAAATGGCCAAGCCCTGAAAAAATACTTTGCTTGATGACAACCCTTGTATATTATGTACATATTTTTCTTTTGTTTTCTTTTTCGTTTGATTTTTTATTTTTCTTTGAATTTATCAGCTTGTGTTTTTGGAAATACACATACCTGTATACTGAGCTATTCAGATAAAGACAATAGAAAATTCCTTAGCTAAAATAACTTCTGAGAAATTTGTACAAACATCAATGGTATTTATATCTATGTTGGAAAAGTCTATTGTTTGAAAGAAGATGACTGATTTCGATCTCTGAGTAAAGCTTATCATGATCATCTATTATCTTTTTACGCTGTCCCTATTCCCTAAAGGAATGAATCAGAGGATGTCTCCCTGCCTTAGGAAGTTGTTTTTGTAAATAAAACATCTCTGGACCTAAATAAAGGACAGTTCTAAAAAATTCTGATGAGGTCTGAAAAAATATGTTAAAATATCATGATTTTCAGCGTCACCCCGCTCAACTATATATCTATAAAAAACAAAACAAAATAAATTATTAATAGAGTTGTGGGAAGTTCTTGTAAACCCACCGGGATGCTGAACAGGTCTGCTGTCAGTGGGTAAATGCATGCATGGCGCCAAGACAACTTTGCCGGGGTACTGAACAGGCCCACTCGCAGCGAAGCAATGTCGGGTATATGAAAATTTGTAAATAAAAAAACCTCTTTAATGTCCTTTATTCTGATCTAGAACTTCTTGACATGATATAGATGTCAGAGTGGGTTAAATGGAAACCCTGTCGAGGCTCTAGACGCTTGCTGGCAGCAGTGGCTCTGTCAAAAGTATTGGAGATTTTATCTTTAATATCGTGACTCGCTGGTCTTAAGACTGTTATCTGTTTTCATCTTTTAAAACACTGCTGGAATAGTTGGTTAATGATGATGTTTATACGATTTTCTGGTTATTGTTTTTGAGTTGGAATTATCTTTACTGTCCTAAATCTGAATTTGTTCCTTTTGGCAGAGACAACTGCTTCTACCAGTGTGTCGCCATTGTTGGCAGCCAATTCACATTTTTCCATTGTCTTGTAAGCTGCCTACACCAATGTTTCACAAACATTTTTTTTTTCGTCGCAATTTTTAAATAAACGACATTTTTATTTTTGCGACATTTGCACATTTACCTTCGTTTTTGTTTTCACGACTGTAAGTGTGAAAACTTGGTCTTTCGTAGTCACATTAAAATCATTATTTGAACTGTCGTTATCCTTCTTGTTGATATGCCTATTGAGCTTATATTTTACTTATCATTATACAGTTGGCAAGACCTTATGATCTGCACTCATTTGACATTCTTTGATTGATCATGCAATTTCACTTCATGAGTGATTAAGTTTGTGATTCATTGTTGATTGGATTCATTTGTTCTTTGATTTGATTGACCATTGGTTTCATGAACATATATAGGTGTTATGGTTAAAACCTTGATATATTTCATTTGATATGACACCTAGCTCAAAACGCATTGGTACCTTGCTTAAAATCTTGATATGGATTGATACAACACATGTCACATGGTTAAACACTTAGTATTGGTTTTGATTGGTATGGTTGGTTTTAAAACTATGGTATAACCATTTCTTGCACAAATGATTAATACACTTACCATTGGTTTCAATGGTCGGGCAAATGACATGATTGTTAAACCATACAATAGTGGGTTGAATAGCTATAAGCATCGGCGGTTGTACCATTGGCAATAACTATTATGCATGGCCAACAAATAGCTCCACCACCTTCGCACGATGTCATTTATGCCTATCCCTTATCCCTGTTTCACCTTTGTTAGCTCGGGTAACCCTTCGTGCACTCTGCTCCTGTGTGCTATGATCCAAACCTTGGCTCGTTCACCGTGTGCTCGGCTCCATGGCACTAGTGGTGCGAATCGAGCCGAATGGTAGCCAATCCTTGCTACTATTCAACAATGCACGAAAAGACTTAGAGGATAATGGTTGGCTCACCTTTGTACAACGATTCGAGGGTTTTAATTTATTTGTGGCACAACAGTTCGCCCTAACTTTTGATGGTTGTAGAGCCAAGGTGGGTGACATTCAGTTGGAAATCAATGAGGAGTTTATTAGTTCTGCTACAGGGTTACCATCCTCAGGCCAACGTTGGTTTAAAAATTCTAAGGTCGATGAGGTGCCATGGCTGCTACTATTCGTCTCACGAAAAGTCACATCCTGTGACAGAGGTATGCCCATCTCCTCCCTTAAACCACGATGGCATGATATTTTGATGGTGGTCAAACAATTCATGACCTATGAGGGTCGATATGGACTCGTTTTTCTCTACCACCTTCATTTGTTAATGAATTTTATGGGATACCCATTGAATATGCCCTTTTACTTCCAGCGTAGCCTATATAAAATGTCAAAAAGGTTTAAAAGGGAGAAGGCTGATAGTAGCCTGTTCCACCATGGACTAATCAGACTTATCATTGTTCATCACTTAAGTCTCCACGGTGATAGATGGCAAGATTTTATCACTTGAAATGGTTTTGATGATATAGACCCTGTCCAGGTTGACAAACCTGTGATTAATGAAGCCAAGGTCGGGCCACCCATGCCCTTCCATGTCCTACTACCCTCTCCTAAGCCTTCAATCGACCCTGATATTGACTTACCTGATGCTATAACTGATAAGGTCGAGGCTATAAAAAATCCTACGAGCAAAAAGATTAGAGGTAACCCTAATGTTGATGGCAAAGGAAAAAAGAACACTCGGCTTATCTCGATAACGGCTAGGAATAATCCTAAACCTAGTGTTGAGCAGAAGCCCATAGTCCTTAGTGAGGATTTGGACTATGACATAGAACGCTTCCTAGCTAGTGAGTACTCTTACTCACAGGGTCTGTGCTCCGAGCCACCTTATGAATTCATTTCGAATCTTCCCCCTTGCCTAAGAAACAATCCTAGCTACCCTGGGATCTGTAACATCCCACTCTGGTGCACTGAGAAAACTTTTTATTTGAGGACACTTGCTCGCAAGTGATCTGCACTTTTATGATGTTAGACCATTTATACTTGATTATGATGCGATTGATAGACGACATGATGTGTTACTATTTGATGTAGACAGGTGCTATTGACTCAGTTTTAGTGAGTGTACATGGTTTTTGACCCTGAGGATGCAGAGGCATCGGTAGAACCCCCTTGGACTCCGGACTGAGTCAGGGAGTGTCCTTTTTGGGTTGATTTATTTACTGTGATATTTCATTGATTTGATGATTTAATGTTGACATTTCTGACATGATTGTTGATGATGCAGGATGATGATAGCTTGCCGACCAGACTCACATATGGAGTAAAGGGGCCACACACAATTTCCAGAGAGGTTGAGGGAGAGGGGTGGACAACAGCCCTGCCATCGCCTACTATCACTCCCGCTGTGGCTCGAACTGTAGGTTAACGATTACCTAGTTCAAGAGGATCCACGATGCCGTGAGGGTAGACTGCGACAGTCACTCACGATGATTCTAAGGGGCGCGCAATAAGGAGGGGGACTTATTACTTAGAGCCCTTAGTCTCCCACAAGTTCACCTGGCAGAGTGTTGACTCCAGAGGTTATAGATGTCTACCAATCAGTCCAGTTGGTGAGTGGCACCCTTGGAGCACGTGGTGCATCCTGAAGGGCACGTCGCACAAAAGAAACACAAGAAGCAAGTGGCACCCTTGGAGCACGTGGTGCATCCTGAAGGGCACGTCGCGTAAAGGAAGTGAACGAGGTGAGTGGCACCCTTGGAGCACGTGGTGCATCCTGAAGGGCACGTCGCATTGATGTGGATGAAGGAAACAAACCTAAATATCCCTAAGACAATAACGCCTTAAGAAATTCTTAAACAACTTCCTTAACCCAGTGTCGCCCAGTCCAGAATCTAGTACTAAGTCTAAAACTTTTAGGGTAAAATTTTAGTCTCACCCTAAGAGCAGACCTTGGAATAAAAATGACAAAAGAAACAAAAACCCACCTAAGTAATAGTGGTGTCTTCATAAAATTCTTGGGGCGATGACGAGGGTAAGTTTTAAAGAAAATATAATAGTTTTAAAACTTTGCAAAGAAGAAATTAATTTCTAACTGGTGGGAGAATGACATCACCTTCGTAGTGTAACATAAAGAAAATTCCAAAAAAAAATTAAGACCATTATCCTCTCATTATCCATGTCTACATTATTAAACTATCCTCCATCACCTTAATCTCCTAGTATCCATTTCTATTTGCATGTCCATTTCACATTACTAAATCACCATCCATCCCCTTAATTTCTCATTATTCCTCTTTTATGTAATACATATACTTTTCCCATATACATGTTTGTCATCACTTTAATCTCTTATTAACCTATATATATATATATATATTAAGGATAAATTAAAATGATGGATGATGATAAATTAAAATGATGAATAACATGCTTGTAAATAGGAAAAATAAAGTAATATATATATTATAAACAAATTGACGTGTATCCCATAATCTCTAATTTATAGAAAAAGAAAATAATTTATGGAGAAGGGTAGGGATGAGTGACACTTGTAAAAGAGAGAAACTTTTAGGGTTTCATAAAAAAAAACTAAAATTTATTATGAGTTAGGGTTTGAGGGGCATAAAAGAAGGAAGGAAGGGAGAAAGAGGGGGAAGCTATTAGGTATTGTATGCTGCTGAAATTGAAAACTGGACTGATTGCTTATGAGGAGTTGGGGAGTTTCTCAACTGTTTGGAGTGGTAACTCAGCCTTGGAGGCAGGCTGGGAAGCTAGGTTACTATCTGGACTGTGTGTGGACCCTTTGCGGCTCGGGGGGCTAAGGGGGAAGCATAGTACCCCTAGCGTTTGGCTGGGAGGTACCGGTGTAGTCTCTACGGTCGGCGAGCGGGAGCAGCAGGAGCAAGAGTGCGCGGTCATCTTCGAAGCGGGAGATAAGGCTACGGTATGAGTTATATTTTAGTAGGTTAGAATGTGATATGATTTCTATTTAATAGATGCATAGGGGTGGAATGGACGAATTAAATTATTTACTCCTGTATTTGAAATGGGGTAGCTGCTGTTTTATTTAAAACTCTAAAGTAGTGACAGTAACCATGTTTTTATTTTTCACCGGAGAACCTGGCCATGCACTCCTCTTGTTGTTCCCTGCGTTTTTATAGTTTAAATTCCCTGTGTTTTTACAGTGGAATCTCTCTGCGATTTTGGGTAAAAAATCCCTGCGTTCATTGGGTGAACTTGTTCTGCGTTTTTGGTTTTAATCTCTGAGTGCTTTCATATGGTCGCGGGTGTTCAATGTTTTTTGTGGGCGTTCAAGTGTTTTGCCGTGGGCATTCTGTTTAATATGGGCATCTACATTGTGCCGGGGGCGTTTTTATTTTTCTGATGGTGTATTTACTTCATTGCGAGCATTTTTACTTTTCCGTGGGCATTTTTCTTTTGTTGTGGGTGTATGTACCTTACGGTGGGCGTTTTTAAATAGATATAAGGGAATTTCGATGTGTAATATGTTTTGAGACTCGTCCCTGGCACTCTCATCTTTGAGCCTAATTTGAGACTTCATCTCTGAAATGTTCTGTCCCCTTGCCTGGTATTTTGGTTGCAGAAGATAACTCTTCTGGCATTTCCGTTTGTGTGGGGATACAGTGAATTTAATTCTGCAAACGCGCACCATGTTGCTCGTGATAACCAGTTAGCGTATTTAGGAACGCGTGCCTATAGCTGTGATCTCCAGCTAGCTTACCCACCCTGAGGAATTCGGCAGTAGATTGCTCGGGCCTCCAGTTGTCAATGCGTTCAGAGATTAAGGGGAGGGGGTTCTACGTGAGTCGATTGGGTTCACGTTTTTCTTTTAACAATTCCTCAGTCCTGATTATTATGCCCTGGTTAATAAACCTTGTTTCTGACTTTAAAAATTAAATTTTCTTTTTCTCTTACTGTATGATAACGCCCGATTAATGACACGAAAGGCCACGATATTTAATGTCGCGGCCCGATCTCTACCTTAAAAGTCTCATTTGCTTGGGTTAATTCATGTTAGCGGCCTGCTGAAAGCTTACTTGGTCTCTGGCGCGTTTTCAAATTTAAGGTTTAAACTTTGGAAGGAACATAACCATTCGAATAATGTAGATCAGTCAACGCGTGATGGCTGTGATAACTCTCCATCTAGATTCCCTGGTTTAGTTAATGAAAGAAATCATATACCCTGCGTAACTGCTGAACGTACTGGTGGTTAATAATCGAACTTTGTACACCTGAAAAGGAATTACCTATATTTTATTTAAAATTGTATTTTATTTACTATTCATCCCTATCGTATTTTTACTTTTATTTATCCAATGATTACCTCAACCTTCCTACCAATTTAGTCCCAACCTAAATTGCTTGCTAGCCTGAATGAATACAACTAGTAACACCTCAATTTTTCCATTATAACAAGGTGCTAATCTTTAGAAGAGTTTTACGCCAATCAATGGTAGTTAGGCCCTGGTGTATCTTGCTTTTCATATGAATTCCCTGCTTCTCGATTTTAAATAAAGTTGGTTCCCTTTCGCTCACACTTATGTTGTTCATGACGGATTTCGCGTTAAATTTCTCTTGCACCGTGGAGATTATTATAATGTGAAGTAATGCCCTTGGAACGTGGATTAACAGGTAAGGTTAGGGTTAGCCGCACACAAACCAATGTTATGGTTATTCAAATTCTCATTAATTGACATTTATTTCATTGTTATATAAGTGGTTTTAATGATGTTGTTTTATTATAAGTATGGTTCTGCTATCGTTAATTCTTGGGTTAATATGCTCTTGAAATTTCCGGTTTTCATAATGCAGTTTTATTATGAATATGGATCTATGATCGTTATAATATTGGTTCTAAGATTATCGTTGTAGTATGATGGTTTAATATTAAGTGGATAATGTTAAGTGGTTTAATATGGTGGTTAATATTGAGGTTTAATATTATGGTTAAATTTTATGGTTTAATCTTAAGGGGTTTAATATTATGGTTTAATGATGGTTAATGTTATGGTTTAATATTAGGTGGTTGATAGTAAGTGGTTGATATTGAGTGGTTTAACATTGTGGTTTAACTTGTGGTTTGATATTGTGGTTTTAATATTTTGGTTTTAATATTTTGGGTTTTATTATTATCGTTTAATATTAGGGTTTTAACATTGCTATGCTAATATTTTGGGTTTTAATATGGTCGTGTTAAGGTTATGGTTCTAATAGAATTGTCGTTTATAGTAACGATATTATGATTCCATTGTTGATGGTGACAATTTAAGTGAAGGTTATTATCATTTTAATTGCAAGGTGAGGGTATTCTAGAAATAAAAGATATAACATGGTGTTGTCTTTAGGAAAAGGTTATTGCAGCTGTATTTTTATGGATATCACCTATTGATGAAGGTGCTTGCAATTTCATAAGGTTATTGTGATGTAAATGTAACGCGTTTATTATTTCATGATAATAGAGTTGTATTGTTTATTGT
The DNA here is from genome assembly GCA_009831015.1 of Picea engelmannii. Taxonomy (NCBI): domain Eukaryota; kingdom Viridiplantae; phylum Streptophyta; class Pinopsida; order Pinales; family Pinaceae; genus Picea; species Picea engelmannii. Next base: position 260,383 of record ML796716.1, on the reverse strand, counting down.
TAAAGATGAACTTATTTGTTGAATGTTCTTGATATAAGCACAATAAAATTATTCTGGGTTAGTAAAGGAAGGGTGTTGTCCTTAAAATTAATGTGGTACTGGGTTGGTAAACCTCTCATGTGATTGGTCTGCTTGTGTCGGGCGGGACATAGACACCTCCTTGTAGCCATAGTATATATGATTGTGTGTGTGATTTTTCTGTGTAAAGAATCTGGTGCCGTATCAAGAGTCTCGGGCCCTTTAAAGGCAGGGTTTCCACTCTTGTGACACACCTGAGGGCATTACTAGTTTCTACCTGAGCAGTCATCCAGGAGCCTATCTGACCTTCTCTCTCTCTGGAGCAGAGAACTAAGATTAAACGCCCTGCTTTCCTGTGCAGAAATAGTAAGACCTACTACTCTGGATTCTTCCCTCTGTGTTCGTACTGTGCATAACCCAGCATGTCGTTGAATGTTTGCGTAGTGCGCCTTATGTCCTTGGTCGTTATTGTTGCAGTACTTGTGTGTGCCTTGTGTCTTGGGTCATTCATTGCTTGCAGCTACTTGTTGTGCACCCTTGTCTTCTTGTGGAATCCTCGTGGTTGCGTCTTGTTGGTTGTCGGGTGGCAACGTAGAGTCAAGTGTGTCTGTTACTTCTACATGTGCACACACCTTAACACACACACACAAAAAAAATTCACTTGTTAAAGAGTCGTTGTCGTAACAAGGAGGGTGTTACATATGGTATCAGAGCCGGTTCGACCTGCGACTTGGGATTCGCTACGGATTTCGTTGACATGAGTTGATTTTTATACTATTGCTGATCAAGTTGATTGTGTGCATGCAGGTAATCATGGTTAGAGGATGCCACGGAGGCAGACGACGGGGTGCTAGAGGGGGAGGCGTGATGCCTCTAATAGCATACATGCTTGAGGGGTCTAACCCCCAGGGAAGCGAGCAGGTTCTCGGACAGGAGCAGATAGCCATTGGTGATGTTATTGGGATGATGAGATCCTTTCAGTGCATGTCCTAGGCTCTGATCAACCGATTGGATAGAGATAAGGCTAGGGCGTCGGCACCCCCTGAGGTTCCACCGCACACACCGACCATTACAGGTAGCATTCACCGTGAACTCGAGGAGGTAAAATTTCCCGAGTTCTTTGGTGCCTCGGACGGCACAGCCGCCGAGGCATGGTTGGAGAATATGGTGATGTGCTTCGCACTTCGCGATTATACCTCCAACATGAAGGTTCGCATGGCGGTCTTTCAACTAAAGGGGAGAGCTCTTCTATGGTGGAAGACGCTCCTGCCGCAGCTGAACATGGCCGTGGAAGACGTGTCATGGGAACTGTTTGAGGAATGGTTTTGAGAGAGGTACCTTTCAGAGGAATTCATTGAGTGTCAGCTCAATGAGTTCAATGTGTTACGACATGGAGGTCGTACGGTGCCCGAGTACGAGGCACGTTTTATGGAGCTGCTTCGGTATGCTCTGCACCTTAACACTGAGAAGCTCAAAGTCAACAGGTTCATGTTTGGCCTTAATGACAGTCTGCGTGAAAAGGTTAGGATCTTGATGCCTCAAACCTTGCACGAAGCTATCCAAAAGGCCCTCATAGTAGAGGAGGAGCTTATCAGCGGGGGTCAGACCAAGAATCCAGCGAGACCCACAGGGTAGAGTTCATTTGGTAGGTCGCGGCATCAGACACCAGCGAGACATACGCCGGGACATCATGGCTTCCAGAGGGGATCCACTTTTGCTACACCCCGATGATCGTCACCTCACCAGCAGACACCTTATCGAGGAACATAGCACCATCAACAACATCGCCCGCAGTAGCAACAGTTTAGGCCTGTTCAGTAGAACAGACCAAGGTTTCAGGCCGGTGGGCAGTCATCTTCTACTTCGGGTACCAGGACTACTGGGCTGAAGAAGGGGTGTTGGATGTGTGGGGAGCCACACTACCAGCATGACTGTCCTGTGGAGAGGGCCAGAGTGTGCGGATCCGCCGGACCCACTACCGTGGGAGATATGGGCAAGGCCCATCGGATACATGCAACGGTGAATAACCGTCAGGCAGAGCACCAGTCGACTGTGCTCGAGACAACAGGTACTGTCGCTGACCAGACCCTTAGTATTTTGATAGACCCAGGTGCTACTGAGAGTTTCATTTCTGGTGCAGTGCTAAAAAGGATTAAGGTAAAGGTAGTCGAACAGGATGAGTTTAGCTTCGTGGAGATGGCTTCGAGAGCCAAACAAAAGGTTGGAGGAAAGGTTACGGGCTGTGCCTTTAACCTGGGAGAGTTTGTCACTAGGGTCAACTTGTACGTCACGATATTAGGATCTTATGACGTTGTGATTGGTATGGATTGGTTGGAATCGCACGAGGCGATACTCAACTGTAAGACGAAACAGTTGATCTTGGCTGATGACGAAGGATAGAGACGTGTGATTGTAGGAAGGAACCAGGGAGTTTCCCTGCGGTTTATCTCTTCCTTACAGTTACGGAAGAGTATGCGTAAGGGGTGCAAACTTTATGCGATCCTCGCGCTAAACGAGAAGGGAGTAGCGGAAGGTCTAGAACACCTTCCGGTGGTGAGGGAGTTTGCGGACGTATTTCCAGAGGAGTTGCCTGGGATGCCACCGGAAAAGGAACTGGAGTTTACCATAGACCTGAAACCGAGAACCGAACTGATAGCAAGAAAGCCTTATCGTATGTCGACCCCAGAGTTGCAAGAGTTGAAAATGCAACTAAAGGAGTTGTTGGACCTGGGACTAATACGTCCCAGTGTGTCACCGTGGGGTGCACCATTTATTTTCATATGAAAGAAGGACGGATCATGGAGGCTTTGCATTGACTACCGTCAACTGAACAAGGCTACGATCAAGAATCAATATTCCTTACCAAGAATTGATGATCTGTTTGATCAAATGAAGGGTGCGACAGTGTTCTCCAAGATCGATTTGTGATCTGGGTATCACCAGTTACGGATCAAGGAGGATGACATCCCTAAGACCTCCTTTAAGACGATATTTGGACATTACGAGTTTACTGTTTTGCCTTTTGGACTAACAAACACCCCAGGGGTATTCATGAGTTTGATGAACGGGGTGTTCCGTGAGTACGTGGACAAGTTCTTCCAAGTATTCATTGATGATATTTTGATCTACTCTCAGACGACAAAGGAGCATGACGAGCACTTGCGCTTGGTACTACAATGTTTACGTGAACACAAATTGTATGGGAAGTTGTCCAAATGCTCTTTTTATCAATCGACGATTCACTACTTAGGGCATGTCATCTCCGGCGAAGGTATCGCCGTGGATCCAGCCAAGGTTGAGGCTATTATGGAATGGCCGACAAATGTCACAGAAGTGCGTAGTTTTATGGGATTAGAAGGATACTATCGACGGTTTGTCGAGGGTTTTTCGAAGATAGCGAATCCGATCACGGAATTGCAGAAGAAAAACAAGAAGTTTGTTTGGACAGAGAAATGCACAGAAGCATTTCGGAGGCTTAAAGAGTTGTTGACAACCGCGCCGATACTAAAGGTCCCTGACATGGACGCAGACTTCTTGGTATGCACTGACACATCCAAGGAAGGTTTAGGCGGAGTCTTGATGCAGGATGGATGAGTGATTGCTTACATTTCGAGGAAGCTGAGAAGACATGAGGAGAACTATGTGACACACGATTTGGAGTTTTTATCCATCGTTTATGCCTTGAAGGTTTGGAGACACTACCTTGTTGGACGAAAATTTGAATTAAAAACTGATCATTGTGGCCTGCAACACATTTTCATGCAAAGTGACCTGAGCACGCGACAATGGCATTGGTCAGAATTGCTTAGCGAGTATGACTTCGAGATTACTTACATAAAGGGAACAGTGAATCGAGTGGCGGATACTTTGATTCGGAGGCCACGCATGTTTTCGGAGTTGCCTCTTCAAACGAATCTACGTGAGAAGATTCTCACTTTACAGCGTGATGATGAATGGTACAAGGAAGTCGAGGATTTTATCGGACAAAACACAATGATGGTACCACGAAATGAGGGATTTTCATTTGATAGAGATGGTTTAATGAGGTTTAGAGGTCGGATTTACGTACCGCCTAACGACGAGTTGAGGATGCTGATCCTGAGCGAGGCTCATAGAGCAGTTTACATGGCTCACTCAGGAGTCATGAAGATGAGGGCAGATCTTAAACCTTTATTCTTCTGGAAGGGACTGAAGGCCGACATAGTCAAAGTTGTGGCTAGATTTCTAGAGTGTCATCAGGTAAAGACTAAACATAGACACCCGGCAGGATTACTTCAACCACATGCCATTCCGGAATCGAAATGGGAAGTTATTTCGATGGATTTAATTGTTGGATTGCCACTGACGGCAAGGCGACATGACTCGATTTTTGTAGTAGTAGACACTCTGACGAAGAGTGCTCATTTTATTCCTATGCGTATGACATATCAGGCACCTGACATAGCGAGAATTTTCATCAGTGAGATTGTGAGGCTGCACGGCGTGCCTAAGAAGATTATATCCGATCGAGGATAGGTGTTTACTGGACGATTTTGGACGAGTTTCCAAGAGGCCTTGGGAACTCAACTTAACTTTAGTACTGCGTATCACCCAGAGACTGATAGACATACCGAACGAACGAACCAAACCTTGGAAGACATGTTGTGCATGTATGTGATAAACCAACAAAAGCGTTGGGAGGAATTCTTGCCTCTAGTAGAGTTCGCTTACAACAACAATTATCAAAGCACCATAAAGATGGCGCCTTTTGATTTTCTTTATGGGAGAACATGTCGGACGCCCTTGAGTTGGGATCGGCTTGAGGATAGGGTCCTAGTGGGGCCAGAAGAGATCCAAGAAATGGAAGAGCAAATGCAAACCATAAGATAAAGGATTAAAGAAGCATAGGATAGACAGAAGAGTTATGCCGATGCGCACCGAGTCGACTGTAGTTATGAGGTTGGCGATCGAGTCTTCTTGCGGGTTAAACCGCATAAGAGTTCGATCAAGTTCGAAAAGGGAGCTAAACTCTCTCCTAGGTTCGTGGGACCTTTCGAGATTGTGGAGAGAAAGGGGCCCGTGGCCTATCAACTAGCCTTGCCTGATTCTTTAAGGCGTATGCACGATGTTTTTCATGTATTTGTTTTGAGACATTATATTAGTGATCCTACACATGTGATTGACCTGAGTTCCTTGCAGGTATCGGACAAGGGAGCGCTCACGGCTGAGCCAGTCTGCATCTTATATCATCACGTTTGACAGTTACGACGTCGAACGATAGATCAGGTCAAGGTCCAGTGGGACAGTTATAGTCCGCACTCGGCAACCTAGGAGGACGCATATGATATGCATCAGTAGTTTCCATTTTTGTTTGATAGATAGACTTATGATACTGTGATACTTTCATTTCTACATTTATACTAAGAAACTTCGGGACGAAGTTTAGACCAAGAGGGGGGTGTATGTAACATCCCACTTTGGCGCACTGAGAAAAATTATTATTTAAGGACACTTGCTCGCAAGTGATCTGGACTTTTATGATGTTATACCATTTTTACTTGATTATGATGTGATTGACAGATGACATGATGCGTTACTATTTGATGTAGACAGGTGATATTGACTCAGTTTTATTGAGTGTGTAGGGTTTTTGACCCTGAGGATGCAGAGGCATCGGTAGAACCCCCTTGGACTCCGGACTGAGTCAGGGAGTGTGCTTTTTGGGTTGATTTATTTACTGTGATATTTCATTGATTTGATGATTTGATGTTGACATTTCTGACATGATTGTTGATGATGCAGGTTGACGATAGTTTGCCGACCAGACTCACATATGGAGTAAAGGGGACACACATGATTTCCAAAGAGGTTGAGGGAGAGGGGTGGACAACAACCCTGCCACTTCCTACTAGCACTCCCATCGTGGCTCGAACTATAGGTTAACGATTACCTAGTTCGAGAGGATCCACGATGCCGTGAGGGCAGACTGCGACAGTCGCTCATGATGATTCTATGTGGCACGCAATAAGGCAGGGGCCTTATTCCTTAAAACCCTTAGTCTCCCACAAGTTCACTTGGCAGAGTGTTGACTCCAGGGGTTATAGATGTCTACTAATCACTCCAGTTGGCGAGTGGCACCCTTGGAGCACGTGGTGCATCCTGAAGGGCACATCGTGTAAAGGAAATGAATGAGGTGAGTGGCACCCTTGGAGCACGTGGTGCGTCCTGAAGGGCACGTTGCATTGATGTGGATGAAGGAAACAAACCTAAATAGCCCTAAGACAATAATTCTTTAATAAATTCTTAAACAACTTCCCTAACCCAGTGTCGCCCAGTTCAGAATCTAGTACTAAGTCTAAAACTTTTAGGGTAAAATTTTAGTCTCACCCTAAGAGCAGACCCTAGAATAAAAATGACAAAAGAAACAAAAACCCACCTAAGTAATAGTGGGGTCTTCATAAAATTATTGGGGCGATGACGAGGGTAAGTTGTAAAGAAAATCTAATAGTTTTAAAACTTTGCAAAGAAGAAATTAATTTCTAACTGGTGGGAGAATGACATCACCTTCGTAGTGTAACATAAAGAAAATTCCAAAAAAAAACTAAGACCATTATCCTCTCATTATCCATGTCTACATTATTAAACTATCCTCCATCACCTTAATCTTCCAGTATCCATTTCCATTTACATGTCCATTTCACATTACTAAATCACCATCCATCCCCTTAATTTCTCGTTATTCCTCTTTTATGTAATACATCTACTTTTCCCATATACATGTTTGTCATCACTTTAATCTCTTATTAACCTATATATATATATATAATATATATATATATATATATATATATATATATATATATATATATATATATATATATAGATTAAGGATAAATTAAAATGATGGATGATGATAAATTAAAATGATGAATACCATGCTTGTAAATAGGAAAAATAAAGTAATATATATATTATAAACAAATTGACGTGTATCCCATAATCTCTAATTTATGGAAAAAGAAAATAACTTATGGAGAAGGGTAGGGATGAGTGACACTTGTAAAAGAGAGAAATTTTTAGGGTTTCATAAAAAAAAACTAAAATTTATTATGAGTTAGGGTTTGAGGGGCATAAAAGAAGGAATGAAGGGTGAAAGAGGGGGAAGCTATTAGGTATTGTTATGCTACCGAAATTGAAAACTGGACTGATTGCTTGTGAGGAGTTGGGGAGTTTCTCAGCTGTGTTGGAGTGGTAGCTCATCCTTGGAGGAGGGTTGGGAAGCTAGGTTACTGTCTGGACTATGTGTGGCCCCTTTGCAGCTCAGGGGGCTAAGGGGGGAGCAGAGTACCCCTAGCGTTTGGTTGGGAGGTACTGGTGTAGTCTCTACAGTCGACGAGCGGGAGTGGCAGGAGTAGGAGCAGCAGGAGCACGCGGTCATCTTCGAAGCAGGAGATAAGGCTACGGTATGAGTTCTGTTTTAGTAGGTTAGAATGTGATATGATTTCTATTTAACGGATGCATAGGGATGGAATGGACGAAATAAATTATTTACTCCTGTAGTTGAAATGGGGTAGCTGTTGTTTTATTTAAAACTCTAAAGTAGTGATAGTAACCATGCTTTTCTTTTTCATCGAAGAACCTGGCCATGCACTCCTCTTGTTGTTCCCTACGTTTTTATAGTTTAAATTCCCTGCATTTTTACAGTGGAATCTCTCTGCGATTTTGGGTAAAAAATCCCTGCGTTCATTGGGTGAACTTGTTCTGCGTTTTTGGTTTTAATGTCTAAGTGCTTTCATATGGCCGCAGGCGTTCAATGTTTTCTGTGGGCGTTCAAGTGTTTTTCTGTGGGCGTTCTGTTTAATATGGGCATCTACATTGTGCCAGGGGCATTTTTATTTTGCTGATGGTGTATTTACTTCACTGGGGGTGTTTTTACTTTTCCGTGGGCATTTTGCTTTTGCTGTGGGCATATGTACCTTACAGTGGGCGTTTTTAAATAGATATAAGGTCATTTCGATGTGTAATCTATTCTGAGACTCGTCCCTGGCACTCTCATCTGTGAGCCTAATTTGAGACTTCGTCTCTGAAATGTTCTGGGCCCTTGCCTGGTATTTTGGTTGCAGAAGATAACTCTTCTGGCATTTCCGTTTGTGTGGGGATACATTGAATTTAATTCTGCAAACGCGCACCATGTTTCTCGTGATAACCAGTTAGCGTATTTAGGAACGCGTGCCTACAACTGTGATCTCCAGCTAGCTTACCCACCCTGAGGAATTCGGCAGTAGATTGCTCGGGCCTCCAGTTGTCAATGCGTTCAAAGATTAAGGGGAGGGGGTTCTGCGTGAGTCGATTGTGTTCACGTTTTTCTTTTAACAATTCTTGAGTCCCGATTATTATGCCCTGGTTAATAAACCTTGTCTCTGACTTTAAAAATTAAATTTGCTTTTTCTCTTACTGTATGATAATGCCCGATTAATGACACGAAAGGCCACGGTAGTTAATGCCGCGACCCGGTCTCTACCTTAAAAGTCTCATTTGCTTGGGTTAATTCATGTTAACGGCCTGTTGAAAGCTTACTTGGTCTCTGGCATGTTTTCAAATTTAGGGTTTAAACTTTGGAAGGAACAGAACCATTCGAATAGCATAGATCAGTCAACGCGTGATGGGTGCGATAACTCACCATCTAGATTCCCTGGTTTAGTTAACGAAAGAAATCATATACCCTGCGTAACTGCTGAACGTACTAGTGGTTAATAATCGAACTTTGTAAACCTGAAAAGGAATTACCTATATTTTATTTACTATTCATCCCTATCGTATTTTTACTTTTATTTATCCAATGATTACCTCAACCTTCCTACCAATTTAGTCCCAACCTAAATTGCTTGCTAGCCTGAATGAATACAACTAGTAACACCTCAATTTTTCCATTATAACAAGGTGCTAATCTTTGTTGGTCACTATAATTGCTTAATTAATTTCAAACAACCAAGTGAAACATAAATTATCAACCCAGGGAAGTCTTTTGTTTCAAAGATAGCTGCGCACTATGTATGCTCAATTCCAAAAGCACTTAGTGTTGTAGTAAAGAAA
>ML796716.1:238802-250560 GCA_009831015.1 Picea engelmannii | reverse complement strand
TCCCCTGAAACGGGAAAACTTAGAGACGAATTATCAAAGCAGTCTTCTATTCATCTGTTGAAATATTACATTACAAACTGGAAAGATCGAACACGTCCCCCTTCTCTGAAGTTCTTAGTACATAAAAAGATGGATCCCCCGAATGGTGATTTCTCTTGAATTTAAAGGGAAATCCCATCGATACAATCATTACAAGGCAGATTTGGATCCTACACTAAATCGGATCTTCTTTCTAAATCAGCGTAGGGTGCCCTATTCTCACGCAACCGAATGCTAATACAGGAACTTGATGAGGCATTGTTGTTACGGCTGGTGTAACTGCTTCTCATAGCTGCTGATGCTGTTTCAGCATCGCGATTCTCGGGCTGTTCAGCCATGTGAATCGTGCCCTTTGACTGTGTCGGCCTTGACTGCTAACTGTCAAGGCTCGTGTCTCAGCATCGTGGTGGTCTCCACTGTGTCTCAGCATCTGCATTCTGAACTATGTAGCTGCTTCGTGTTCGGCATATGCATCCTCGGGCTGTGTAGCAGCTCCGTGTTTCAGCATGTGCGTTCTCAGATTGTGTAGCAGCTTCTGTGTTCAGCATGGACTGTGTAGCAGCTTCCGTGTTTCAGCATCAGTTCAACAACGCCTTTGGATAGTTTTGTGTTTCAGCATCGGCTTTGAATACTGTTATGCAAATATGGACACTTATGCACTTCTGATCAATGGTTAGGTCAAAAAGTAATGTAAAGTATTATGCAAAACAGATTAAGCATATAATAATGAGAAAGGACCTTATATAACTTGGAATGATCAGATGTAATGATATTATGAGTCTAAACACTAGTGATGAAGGGTATAATAATGGCAAAAAGTATGGGCAAAAAGGGTACAATATGTGGTCCTAACAATCTTTAGAAGAGTTTTACGCCAATCAATGGTAGTTAGGCCCTGGTGTATCTTTCTTTTCATATGAATTCCCTGCTTCTCGATTTTAAATAAAGTTGGTTCCCTTTCGCTCACACTTATGTTGTTCATGACGGATTTCGCATTAAATTTCTCTTGCACCGTGGAGATTATTATAATGTGAAGTAATGCCCTTGGAACGTGGATTAACAGGTAAGGTTAGGGTTAGCCGCACACAAACCAATGTTATGGTTATTCAAATTCTCATTAATTGACATTTATTTCATTGTTATATAAGTGGTTTTAATGATGTTGTTTTATTATAAGTATGGTTCTGCTATCGTTAATTCTTGGGTTAATATGCTCTTGAAATTTCCGGTTTTCATAATGCAGTTTTATTATGAATATGGATCTATGATCGTTATAATATTGGTTCTAAGATTATCCTTGTAGTATGATGGCTTAATATTAAGTGGATAATGTGAAGTGGTTTAATATGGTGGTTAATATTGAGGTTTAATATTATGGTTAAATTTTATGGTTTAATCTTAAGGGGTTTAATATTATGGTGTAATGATGGTTAATGTTATGGTTTAATATTAGGTGGTTGATAGTAAGTGGTTGATATTGAGTGGTTTAACATTGTGGTTTGATATTGTGGTTTTAATATTTTGGTTTTAATATTTTGGGTTTTATTATTATCATTTAATATTAGGGTTTTAACATTGCTATGCTAATATTTTGGGTTTTAATATGGTCGTGTTAAGGTTATGGTTCTATTAGAATTGTTGTTTATAGTAACGATATTATGATTCCATTGTTGATGGTGACAATTTAAGTGAAGGTTATTATCATTTTAATTGCAAGGTGAGGGTATTCTAGAAAGAAAAGATATAATATGGTGTTGTCTTTAGGAAAAGGTTATTGCAGCTGTATTTTTATGGATATCACCTATTGATGAAGGTGCTTGCAATTTCACAAGGTTATTGTGATGTAAATGTAACGTGTTTATTATTTCATGATAACGGAGTTGTATTGTTTATTGTTAAAGATGAACTTATTTGTTGAATGTTCTTGATATAAGAACAATAAAATTATTCTGGGTTATTAAAGGAAGGGTGTTGTCCTTAAAATTAACGTGGTACTGGGTTGGTAAACCTTTTGTGTGCTTGGTCTTCTTGTGTTAGGCGGGACATAGAAACCTTCTCGTAGCCTTAGTATATATGATTGTGTGTGTGATTTTTCTGTGTAAATAATTTAGTGTTGTATCAAGAGTCTCGGGCCCTTTAAAGGCAGGGTTTCCACTCTTGCGACACACCTGAGGGGATTACTAGTTTTTGCCTGAGCAGTCGGCCAGGAGCCTATCTGACCTTCTCTCTCTCCGGAGCAGAGAACTAAGATTAAACGCCTTGCTTTCCTGTGCAGAAATAGTAAGACCTACTACTATGGATTCTTCCCTCTGTGTTCGTACTGTGCATAACCCAACATGTCGTTGAATGTTTGCGTAGTGCGCCTTATGTCCTTGGTCGTTATTATTGCAGTACTTGTGTGTGCCTTGTGTCTTGGGTCGTTCATTGCTTGCAGCTACTTGTTGTGCGCCCTTGTCTTATTATGGAATCCTCATGGTTGTGTCTTTTTGGTTGTCGGGTGGTGACGTAGAGTCAAGTGTGTTTGTTACTTCTACACGCGCACACACCTTAACACACACAAAAAAAAACCACCTGTTAAAGAGTCGTTGTCGTAACAAGGAGGGTGTTACAGGATCAAACTACCTAACGAAACCCTCGGCAATGTAACCAAACCCTCACCTGCACTTTTGAAGCCCGGACAGTCATCCTGTGACCAATGTGATTTGTGATTGGAATGATACTATATAAACGTTCCCCTACTTCAATCGAAAATCCAATCATTGGAAAATCAAGTTGCAGTATTGACCAGCCAAAGAGACAAGCTTCAAGCGACCGATAGGAAGCAGAGGACTACTGGTTCCATCGTTTTTAAGAATGTTGAATCGGCTACAGCCATTGTCAGCTCCAAAATGTCATAATCAAGTCGTCTTCTCGTCATACAGATATGAATTTTGATATCATTTTCATTTGTGAACTCCTCGAATTAATATAATGATGTGAATTTGGTTTTCAAATAGCTCTGTCTATCATTTGAAATGGCTCTGTCATAATGTTGTTCATCATATACATTGTTTTTGCTTTGCTAAAAATAAATGAAGTTTTGATTTGGATACACGATTTGCTCATACCCAGTTAGCCACTGATAGATTTTCACCGGATTTGATTCGTTTGTCTGTTAAGTTAACAAAATCGATGGTTTGCTTTCAATTGAATTTGTTTGTATCCAAATCGAACAGGAGGTTTTCATGCTAAATTTAGAGCATGATCATATTTTGATTTGGTATGATTTCGTTGTAGTCAGATCACATCGACCCTAATTGAGTTTTGATGATTTGATTTTTAAAACGACTTCGTTAGTTTGAATTGATATAATCTTCTAAAACAGGAATACAACTCTGTTCGGCTCTGATTTGGAAAGAATGACTCTTTTTTTTATGGAAACAATACTCTCATTTAAGCCTGGGCCAATGATATTCACGCCCGAATCATGGAACGGTTTTGATTCATGACGACTATGTTAAACCCGAGCTGTACGATTCGCCTGTTGGATTCCCGTGTATCTTCAGTTAGTATGATCGATTTTATGAGTTGTATTCGTATAAAAAATAGACTTGATTGTAGCTCTGTCAATTTAAATTTTCAAACGAGTTTGTTAACTCAGATCGACCTATGTTATTTCTGTCAAATTCGTATGAGGAAACTCAGGTAATATTCATTTCAAAATGATTTCGTGAATGATTTTGTCTGCCCCAATTTGCAAAAACAAATGATCGGACAACTCTTACGAACCCTATTATCAATTGATTGATCTCGTTACGATTTCATTTGTGACAGTTTACACACCAGTTTTGATTTAATTCGCTCATGGCATGGATCGTTTGTTATACAGTTATGTCGATTTGAAAGTGATCTTGTTTGGATTCGATCGTGTTCCCTGTTGATGAGGTAGCATAACAATTGCCTATGATTTGTTTTAATTGTATCGATTTCAATTTGATATGAAACAATTTCATTGTTGTTCGATATGATTCTGTTCACCCGACTTTGTGGCAACAAACGAAACAGAGTACACCTATCTATGTAGTCATTTGATTGATCTTGGTCTTGTTTTCAAAATGGTATAACAATTTCAATTTGAATGATTCGTTTTCAAATAGCTATTGGATGTTAGTTGAATTTAATTCTTTAAAAGATTTGAGTTGATTTTAATGTTGATTCTGTATCTTATTTAGACCAGCTACAGAATCGCAAGATTATGTAGCTAGTCTATAGAATTAGATTTTTTTATCATTTTATTAATAAAATACCCTTCTAACTTTTCCATTTTTAACACTTTTCAGGTACATCCGAATTGAATTGGACATACTGGACAGTCTAGGAGATATTTGTGTGATTTAGTTTTGTTTTAGGTTCCTAGTTTAGTCAAGACTTGGGATATCTTCCCAGATTTTCTGTAAACAGTTTGATAACTTCTACAGGGATGTTTTACCCTGTAGAAGGTCTTTAAATACTTATTATTTTGTGTAATAATGGGCATCCTCACTTGTGGGAGAACCAGGCGATGGATTTCTAATACAAACTGAGACAAGAGTTGATGTTTTGCTACAACTTTCTCTTTCATAATATCAATTTTTTGTTTCAAGTTTATGCATGTCATTTGCAGTTGATTATAGACTACTTTAGCTATCATAGTCTATTGCAGAATGATATGATTTAATTAATGTGATCCATATCTTATTTCTTTCATTACTTTAAAAATACAACAATTACTTTGTTCAGTTAATGAATGACAGATTTCTCTTCTTCATCAATTGAATTATTTTGTATAAGTCTTTGCATACAGGGTTATCTAACTGTAGTTAGATATTTAATTAGTTAGAGTTAGTATATTATTAGATAATAGATTGTATATAGAATAGTTAGTTTAGTTTATTTGTTTGTTTTATTTCTTTTTAGTTAGATTAGTTTAGTTTGTTTAATAGTTAGTTTTAGTTAGATTAGTTTGTTTAATAGTTAGTTTTAGTTAGATTAGTTAGTTTAGATTAGTTTTATTTATTTTTCTTAGGACCTTAGATCGGCTAATGGAGCTACTAAACCCGTCAGGGTGGTTCATCCCAAATGGCTTGGGTTATTAGACAACCCCGGACGGGTTCCTCTCTCAGTTGACGGATGGTCAATTTCGCCCGTCAACAAAACTCTGTCGCACCTTGAATGCTTCCATAAGACACTATAGCACTGAAAAAAATTCTTCATTTGTTACCACACCACTCATTAGTGGGTGACTCTCCCACACCCATCTTCTCAACTAAGTTATGCATGTCAATTGTTGCAACCCAAAACACTTCCACTAAGGTGTTCCTTGTTGTGGTGTTCTTTCTAGTGACTCACTTGCTACCTACAACCTTATCATGTCACAAACCTATCCAACCTATAAATTCACACTCTTCCATATTTGAATATGATGTATTCTCCATTAAGATTTATCATCCCTTTTCTCCACCAAGACAATGACACTTTTTGCATTGCAACTTAAGATGCACCATATGCACAACTTGTTTCACTCTAGTTAGCACCTCACCCATATTGCAATGCAGCTTGTAATGTGTGTGGCTACACCATGTCAGGTTCCTAAGTCACAACCAACTCATCCCATTTTCCTTCACCTTGATCAAGATAGTACACATGGAAAGTGCATTTGTTCTTTATGGTAAAACACAAATCGTTACATCCTCCCCCACTTATGTTCAATATTTCCCCAACAACATCCTCATAAATTCTACATGTCTTTGTGAAATAACTACTATACTACACAGACTCACCATCCATTTTCAACTAAACTCACTTCAATTTTTTCACATTGCCACACACACTTGTAATTACCTTCAACTCCAATTTCCCATGCCCTAGTACATTTTTGTCTTCATGCCTTCAAACAAGCTAGGTAGCTAGTCCAATTCTACATTGAAAACCATGAAAGTACGTCATCATGTGGTGTAGAATCAAACACTCCTACGCAGATTTTCTAATGCACTTCTTTGTATGTGATTCTCTCTTTAATAGACTCAAGTGCCTGATCTTGCATTTAAAATATGCTAATTCCTACCAACTTACACCAAACTAGGCATTTAATTCCTTGTGGGGTGCTTTGGCTCCACTACCAGCTTCCAAGCTAGTAGTGAGTCATCCTATGAATTTGTTTAGTGATAAAAGGATGGAAAGTGGCCACCAATGCCACTAGAAACACTAACATTGGAATCCATTCCTTCCTTAAAGTCTACATCATTTTTTCTAGAACTGCTTAAGTCAAATATTGAACCATCCAACGAAAGTTTAGACCATCTTGATTCTCTAAATAGGTATCCACTACTTTGGATATTGTAGACATAGTTTTATTTACTATGGATTCAAACCTAGTAAACAACTTTTTGTGTGGGCCTTCATCCACCAAAGGTTACCAAAAACCTACACTCGAGATCTTCTTTGATGTCTTAAAACCTCCAACTTCCTCTTTGTAAGGTTGCACTATTGCATGATTGGTTGTTGAAATCATAGTCATGGTAGTCCCCTAGTGATTGTACTCTATTTCCACCTCAACATCAAAATTATGTGAATATTTGTGTCATCAAATCTTAACAAATTGTTAAGGGGAGGGATTGGTGCCACCTATCACATCCTCATAAACTCTTGCAAAAAAAAACTTCAAAGTCATCCATGGGTACCACTTTGAAACTAGTAGTTCCACTCTAGTGTCCAAGCTATAAGTTGAATCCTTTAGCCAATCCAACCACCCTACCTGTGTTAGAGTTTACTACCTTGAAAAAAGACTGCACCAATTTCAACTGCACATTGACTTTAACAACCACTACTTCCTACATAAAAATGTGGGTTGCACTATTGTTAACCATCGCCATAACTAACTTATTCTTCAACTTGGATTGAACAAAACTAATATTTGTATAGTTCAACTCTTGGCTTGAACAAAACTAATATTTGTATAGTTCTACTCTTGTCTTGAACAAAACTAATATTTGTATAGTTCTACTCTTGGCTTGCCTTAGACTTATTGCCAACTAAAGCACCCAATATTTGCAACACACCAATTGATGGTTGGATTTCTTACTCCATAGCATTGACCCTCATCTTCAATGGACATTTCTTATAATAATTCTAATTTGCACAAATCCAACAAACAACAACCTTACTACTATTTTTTTCTTAGATTCATATAATAAAATTATCATTTCCTTAGTGTTATCACATTAATATGTCCTTAATATGTCCAAAATCAAGAGGGATATCACATTACATTAGGTGGTTGACCACTATTCTGTAGTGTGAAATCTAAACATAGTGCATATTGATTGCATGGATAAGTGAGTCGAATTAAGGTGCGCCCACCTAAAGATTCATACCCTTCACTAAGTTGGGAATCCACTACATGCATGAGTGCCCCTACTAATATTGGTAATTGTACCCTAATCTAATTGTGCATCCAAAACTAAAGATATAAAAAAAGTATTTAGAACTTTGAATATAGAAAAAAAAGTTCATAAATTGGAACTAGGATGAGGATGGAAAACTCACTAACAACACATGCACATGCAACTGAAGGTACAACCAAACAAGTACCTGTCAGATATTTCTTCGTCGAGTGAGGAAAGCTTAGGAAAAATAGAGGCAAATGCGATTGCATCTAGTAGATATGATAAGAAAACAAGGACCAGAGGTGAAAAAGTCAGAATAAATTTTTTTAGACGCATGGAATTTTTTCTTGCCGAAGGAGGATCATGCTCTTATGATGATGAGAGCATAGGAGAAATAGAGGTGCCACTCAGGTATAAGAATCTGGTGAAAGAATGGGTACCTAAGGAACTACCTCCTATAGATGCTAACTTCATTATCAATAATAGGACATATCACATTGCACAATCTTCCCTGCATGGCCTGGGGCTATTTTCCATGGATGGAATAATTGTAAAATACAATGCAGTAACTGAATTGATGGACTATGTCGGACCGTGTTACAATTATAACAATTGGATGCGGCTGGTACGGTACATGCGAAGTATGCAGAGATATGCGCTCGCCGCAAATTATATACAACTAATAAACAAGGATAAAAATAAGGGAGCAACTATCTATATTGATGGAAGGCCTAAAGCGTCCGACAATATTTCACGGTCCCAATTTTAAATATTTCACTGTCCCAATTTTATAATAATGTGGGAGCTTGATTATTGAGGTTGATTTTATTTGGGTGGCAATCAGTTTTTTTGTTATCATTAACAATTTTTTAAATATTTGGGGGTTCTAATTATATTATAATGTGGAAAGATGATCGTCGAAAAGGGTCAGCCGCAGAACATGTAAATGATTATCAATTTCCACTTTCATTTTACGTGAATTTTATTATTTTCTTATATAGTTTTACTGAAATAACATTGTTTTTGTTGAAATTATATATAGTCGGTAGACCATGTTGATCATGATTCCGCTGATGAGGAGGGGTTGTATTCATCCCCTGATCCGATGGTATTAATAAAAAAAATATCATTAAAGAGAACAAGGAACTTGCTAGCTTATTAGATCGTCCAAATCAAACTCTTGACGTCCTAGCAAAGATCAATCTCCTTATGTCACAACTTAACACATATAAGGTAATAACCATAATTTAAAGTGTTTTTTTCTAATGTACTCATATGTTCAATTATGAAACTTTG
The DNA here is from genome assembly GCA_009831015.1 of Picea engelmannii. Taxonomy (NCBI): domain Eukaryota; kingdom Viridiplantae; phylum Streptophyta; class Pinopsida; order Pinales; family Pinaceae; genus Picea; species Picea engelmannii. The sequence goes on along the minus strand of ML796716.1, from coordinate 241,822 downwards.
TTCTTTAACTTTTACATTATCTAATAAAAAAACATTTTCTTTTTTATAAAGAGATTTTTGGAGCCTCTTCAGCCTGGTGTTGGTAGTAGTGGCGCTACATAGATGCTATAGAGTCCTGATGCAGGCGGTCATACAACCGCTAGAGTACTATTTACTTCTCCATCTTCCACACCTAATTTAGATAGGAGCCATGACACACACTGCCATACATACACACATCAATCATAGTCTAGAGATGGTGGTAGAGATGAGGCTGGTGATGTGGTTGACATGGTTGCATTTCCTAGATCTAGATGTGTGACAAGCACGGGGACCCTTCCGTGCACATTTTTGGTCGACAATAATGGACTTCCATTAAAACAATCAAGACTCCCATGTAGTTTTAATTCATATTTTAATTGTTTAAAGTTGTCCATCTCATACACAAATCATCTAGATTATTAATTTTAAATTAATGATCATATCTTTTTGTGTGTAGGAAACGACCATTTTTATAGGCACCTAGAGAGAAAGGCCTTGTTGATTTTTGGGGAAACCTTATGCATGAGGTGAAATTGCTAGAATTCCAACCTCAAAAAGGAACTTGTGGATTATCTTGAAGGCCTCTTTGGAGTAGACACGTTCAATAAAAAAACGGTCACCTCTGCAGCAGGAGAATATTTAAAATATACGCGGGATGTTTATAGACGAAGCTTGGCAGGAAAACCTAGGTATGAGCATCCTCCCTCAATTCCAGAGAGGAAGTGGAAGGTGATCATTGATGATGCAAAAGAGAATATTTTGAAAAAATTAGGAGAAAAAATCACTGGCACACCAAGGTAAATTACAATATTTTTATTTCAATACCAGCTTTAATTTTCTTTAGATCTAAATAAAAGTGTGGTTATATATAACATACTTGAAATTTTTTATGATAGGTTGTCTGACACTTCGAAGGCAACCAAAGAAAGGATTGCCAAACATGGCCAACACAAGCTAGGCCAGGGTGGTTACTCGAGGTTACAGTCATGAATCATAAGTACCCAAACATCTTAATAATATTATTTGTATCGCCTTACAACTTTAAGGTAATTGCAGCCAAAAACATTAAAAAACCATACCCTTATGCAAAGCAGGAAGACGACTTCGGAACTGAAACCATGGAGGAAGACCTCCAACTTGGTTACCATGGTTGATCGTAGGAAAAGCATGGAGAAGACCCCAAGATCCAGTTTGCAGGATAAGGTAAATAAAAATCAGTCCACATTAACCTTTCATTACTTATAAAATACGTAAATGTTTGATATCGTCCATAATTTAATGTCTTACTTTGTTTTAATCAAGGGAGCAACACTATCAACGAAACCATTAGTACTGGACAACAAAGTGTTGATAGTGCAACGTCACAACTAGAAGATCATGGTACTCCCAAGCATCCCCATCCCAGTGGGGTGCAACCCCAAGATGTTCATGTGATTAAGACCCACGATGGTAAAATGGTTGTATATTAATCATATACTTAATAATTCTATACTTATAAATTTTGACGTTTCAATGGCAGAGAATGTCATAGTTGATTCTCCTCAACCTGAAGATTAGGTGAATAGGTCGGAAACCATTCCAATGGTGTCGACTAGAGGACCGGGTAAATAATTACATTGCAAAGTTTTTTTTTTTAATATTAATGAACTACTTCAATGATATTTAAAAATTGGCCATATAAATTTAATATTTTTTGTTTTTGTAGGTGATGGCTCCTCGCAGTGGCATCCACGTCGTGGGTAGGAGACCATACGTACTCGACGTGAAAGGAATGAAACAACATCAGCTGTTGAAGAGCACCCAGTAAATGAAGACATGGAGATGGATGAATTACTTAAGACCTGGAAAACACAAAAGAAGACTAAAAGAAATTGATGATGTGTAATAATTTTATAAGACAGTTACATGTACATTATATAGTTGAACATGTAATGACGCATATAATGCATTGACATTATGGGTAATTTTTCATCTGATAATATACACAAGGATATTTCTATGGCTTGTATATATCTGTGAATGTAATTTTGTTATAAACTTAATGATAATTTCATCTTCTCTTATACTTGGTATATATTGATTCAATACTCCTTGGTTCTGTTGGTTCTATTGGCCTTGGCATACAATTTTTGCATTAATTTGTGGCTCCATGGATATTATCCTAGTGATTTGAAGGCATTGGTAGACGTGAAATTTAAGAGATTGAATTGTTAAAGTTTGGATTTAAATTTTACATCCTTGTCTGTTTGTGGTTTTCAAGAGTTCCAAAATTGTATCTCTTTGTCTTTTAAGAATGGTAATCTCTTTGTATTTTAAGATATAACGTGAGAATCCAAGCAAGACCTAGTGCCTTGTGCTTGGGCTATGGAGTCTAGGCAACAAATAGAAATTGAATATGCAATATGCAACTTCCAAAATCTTGTGACATGATATATGCAACTTTGAAAGTCTTGTGACATGTGACATGTGGCAAGCATCTTTTCCAAGCAATGTGCAAAATTTAAACTTGGTGCAACATGCAAAAATAATTTTTTGGGAAGATGCAATAATAATTTTTTGATAGCTGTAAAAAGAACTTAAAAAATATTACAACTTGTCACATGCATTTTTCAAAATCTTGTGACATGTGACATCCATATTTGAAAATATTGTGACATGCGATATGCAACATGCAAAAAGCATATGTTTCATGCATGTGAACTTTGAACTTGGTTTGACTTGTTAACTTTGAACTTGGTCTGACATGTGACATGCAAAACTTGAACTTGGTGCGACGTGTGATATGTGAACTTTGAACTTTGTGTGACATGCAACATGCATCCTTTTGCAACTTGTGAAACACTTATTTTAGTATTTTCACCATAACTTTTGAACCCAAAATTTGTTTTGTCTCATATTTGTACCATTGTAAAGGTCTTGTTAAGATATGAAACTTCATTGTTACAATGTGCATCATCTCAATCTTCATGTCTACAATATGTGGAGGGTTATTCAATGTT
>ML796716.1:226244-236874 GCA_009831015.1 Picea engelmannii | reverse complement strand
TAATTTGATTATCATTGAACCCATGGTTAGTGTTAGATGCAATATATCCTTAATTTTTTACTATAGTTGAAGACAAAGAGAGATCAATGCTATCATGAAGTTCTAGAGCATCACATGCCATACCATTTTTATCTTGAAACATGACATGAACATGATCACATTCTCCATTTTATATTTCAATATTGGGATCATTAGTATCCCATTCATTACTATAAATTCCCAAGGTTTTTCCACACATCTTACAAACCACTACTAAAATAGAGGGAACCCAACACCATCAATGAAGAAAACAAAATAAACGACAATGAGAGAGTTTTGACCATATGTCAACTAATTTTTCCCTTCAAAAAACTTCATTGATGTGCAAGGGAGCACTGTGTCTGTGAGAAAATACCAAACATTTATCCCCCACATATATTCAATAAGGTGTGTGGGATAAACACACCCTCAAAACAAACAAACAAAATCACAAGAAGCGACATAAAACCCTAGTATCATGCTTAGAGATTAATGTAAAGGCTTTGAGCCAACACCTTAGGCCTATGAACCAATACCAAGATAAAGGGAACCCAACACCATTGATGAGGTCAAAAAATAAACTACAATGAGAGAGTTGTGATAGAATGTGACCTAAGATACAATAAGTAAGAAAATAATGCAACTTTTGTGGATAATAAAAGAGAGCATGAGATGTCATCATATTCTTCAACTAATGCCATGCCTCCACTTGGAAATTCTAGGAATTTCCATACAAAAGGAGGAGAATCAAGTAGCAACAAAAACCACTATGAATATAGTGCAAAAATTGTAACTAAACCTTCAATGGAAATATTAGGAAAGGAACCCACTATCACAACAATTATTATGGTTTGTGAAGCCTCAAGATATGCATTATATATGTTTAGGATGACCTTTCATACCCATAACACAATGTTAAAAGTCATCTCCAAGAAAAATATCAAATTATGATGTTTTTCTTAATAATCATGGTAGTAAATGTCATATAGAGAATCCTCATATAAATGTCCATTGGCAATGCTTTGACAAAGACTCCCCTTCTTAGAGTCTATCCAATTATATTATTTCCATCCTTAAAGATTATGCTCACCACCCCCATCAATATATCTTTTGTGTTGTACAAAACTATAGTAGTCAAGATCTTGATCCTCCTGGACTAGAGAAAATTTATCCATAACAATCAAAGGGATGTGCTCCATAATTGGAGTTACCATGTTAGACCTTGAAATGCCTTGCATACCATTTCTTTCTCTCACCCTCAATACAAGCAACTGGAAACTAATGATTCAAAAAAATATGACTTCCCAACACCATGCTATACCAGATCTATTAAATCCAGGGAATCAAACATTTTCCCTGGAAACAATGCCAATCATCATCTCCCAACATTGCAGTTTGAAATATGAAGTCCCACATAACAATCAAGGAAAGCTCAATTCTACTCAAGAGTTCTCACTACCACCAAATTTGCTCAAACCACATACTACTAATATGCCAAAGGGATCATCTACTAATATTCCAAAGGGATCCACAAGGGTAACATGCTTTCCTCCTGCATCCCACACTAAAACCACATACTACTAATATGCCAAAGGGATCTTAGCAAGTGGATCCATTTCCCTCACTAGTTCCTCCATCATTTCAACATATTGCATATGAGACATAGCATGTTAGTATCTCATATTCACTAACTTTTGTATAGGACACTGGTTGTTCTTTTAATTAAACTCCAATCCAACTTATATTCCATTAGTTTAACATAAATCAGATGTCACACAATGACATAATGTTTACTCTAGAAACCCAAATGGGAAAAACAAATTTCAATGGTTACTCAATTCTCATTTTGAGAATCTTTGGTTACGATGTAACTCATGGATCTTTGTGCATACTTTCCTCTTTGGCCAAAATACCCTTTGAGAGTCATGTCACAAGGATGAAAAGGAGATCTTGGGGGTAATGGGAAGGCCAAGAGACCGAACTTTTAGTTCCCATTGCTCTCTCTCTTTTTTGCTCCTATTTTCATTTTTCTATTTTATTTTGTTTTACTTTTCTTTCTTTGTCTCTTTTAATTTATAAAATTTTCATTGTCCTTTATTATACAACCTTCATTAATTTTTAAATTACACTTGTAGGTATTGATTCTTACAATCATTCTCATGTTCAGATCCATTTCAAATCATGCCTCCCCATTGAGAGGATTTTTGGTCTCCAAAATATCAGAGGACCAATCTAGAACAATGTGCCAGCTTTTTGTTTCTCTTGAACGTGCATCTAACTATGAATGTTGGATTTCTTTACTGGCTCAAGTTCTTGCTATGGATTTATCTATAGTTCCTAGCTTTCTTTTTCCTTCATTACAAAAGTATCCTCATTGACTCTAAGCTCTAAGAAATATTAAGATCCAACTCTTCACTCAGAATTCATTCCCATCTTTAGAGTGCAAGTCTCTTGCATTTTCATACTTGGATACAATCTATCTTGGAATTTAACAAATCCAAGTAGAATTCCAGTTTTATTGTTCAGTGTGAATCCAACAAGCTATGCTATCATGTAGCAATTCCACAAGAGGATGTGTGAATGACCTCCTTCTACTAGGACCAATTGGTTCCTAGCATGGAATTTTTTTTCTTATGTTGCACATGATTACCAACACTCTATCCATGCAACAACTTCACTTGGAGGACCTACTTAGTGTGCAATCATAGCACCTTGTTTCACCCAAAATAGTTGACAAATCCTACACATGTATAATTGTAGGTGAAATTCATCAGTAGGCTACAGTCTTGAGGATGAGGGCGTGTTATCACCTTAAAATTGCTCACTTGCACCATTTTTAGTAGTTACACATGAATACATCACAATTGGCATGCATAACCCTCATTTGAAACCCCTTTCCATCATCACATGACCTCAAACTTGTTGGAATTGACCTAGTTAAACCTTGAAATTGACCAAAAGAGGTTATCATATATATTTCCCCCATTATGTGCATGCATATAGTGTAGATATACCACCCAAAAGTTGTGCTTCCCTTTAAAATCACTAATTTTGTTTATTTATGACCCCCATCAATGCACTCCAATTTTTATAATGGGATGTTAATTATATGTGAAACCATGTTAAACCCTAATTGTTATTTTTAACTTTGATCTAGTCATATTTAAACATTGTAAAGAAGGTCATGTCAATGAAGTTATCCACTACACAACTATAATTGATTCCCAACCTGTCATTGACAAGAGTATTGAGTTCTGGAAAATGATTTTTTTTTATTTGTGTGCAACTGTTGATTCATAATCTAGATAGTTAAATAGAATATTGTGTCTTGGTTCTACATGTGCCTTGCCAGATATAAATTTTAATTTTATATTTATTGTGGAAAATATTGTTTTATTAATTATATGCAACTATTAGTTTCCTTGAATTGTAAATGGAACCCACCCAGAGAAGGAAACATGGGCTAGACATCTTACAGAAAACAACACAAAATGTGGGAAACTCCAGGAAATGGGGAAGTCTCAGGAAACAGGAAAGGAAACTAACATCAGAAAATAATATCTTTGACTTTTCGGACTGTTGTTTCATCATCCATCCACTTTAGTACACAAGTTGTGTAAAATTCATATGCCTAGATGATAGACTTTTCATTGCTGTCTTTCATATTAGATTTGAAATATTAAATCGTTGTTCAGATTCATATCAAAAAATAGGTTAAAAAATCTAAAAGGTGAAAATAGAGCTAGAAGTTATGCGCTAGTATCATAGGTGTTGGCATGTTTTGCAGACAGTGTATGCTTGTCATTGATGGCAAGTACAGTAGCAAAGATGGCATCAAACGTGCAAAGGATTTTAGGAAGGTCATTGATGACAAGATCAAAGTAAGCATTGATGAAAAACAAGAACAAAGTAAGCTCAAGAGTAATTAGCGCAGAGTCGATCGCAATACCTAAGCTCGCGAGGAGAAGTGTCAGTGATCGTTGGATCCCATTTAAATTCCTGAAAGAAGGAGGACCATCAGATCTAATTGTAGACAAGAAGAATGCGCAGAAGAGGAGGACAGATCTTAGGCGTCAGATCTAAGCATAAGTTCTGACCATCGTTGGATCAGGGAGAACCTGTACATTCATTAAAGTGCAAGGAGAAGTGGGTATACAAAATCCAGAAAGAAGAAGGACCATCCATCTATGGGCAAGACACATGGACACAGATAAACATTTCGCTGACTGGAAAGTCAAAGGTATGAAATGCTCCAGCCTTTCACCTCTCGAACTCGCGATATGCGAAATTGTGAAATAATCTCAACAATTAGATCGAGGCCAAATATGGACTGTTGATCAGGAACTACGAAGGCTCGTGGAGTTGCAAAGTCTCGATAAAATCCTGACCGTTGATCCAAGAGGGACGCATGGAAGAAGATCAGAGCATGTCAAAGACTCCATTTCGGGGTTTCGCGAATCGCGACTTGGAGAGGCAAGAAACAATACCACAGGAATGTCGAAATCATGAAATGTGAAATCACGAAATGATCTGAGCCGTCAGATCAAGGGTTGATTGCGACCGTTGATCCCACGCCATTTTGGAGTTTCGTGGATTGGTAGTTGGAAGCATCAAGAACATTCACCACAGTTATGCCGAAATCGAAATTTGTGAAATCATGAAATGATCTGAGCCATTGGTTTGAAGAGATCTCGGACCATTGATCCGACCCCCTTCGATGTATTGGAGACTGGGATTTCGGTTACCGTAAAATGGAGAAGTCATAGACTCTCAACATCAGGAGTCCCGAAATGCCGAAAAATGAAATCTGGAAAAGCACTTTATGAACAAGCGCTTGGTCATGGCCATGGTCATATAGAGGAAGGAGCTAGTGTAGAAAAGCTCCATTTCAGAGTTTCGGAGATCACGACATGGACTGGCAAGACACTTGGCCACAGGAAAGAAACAATGATGAAATATGAAATAAAGGCAAGCTTATGAAGATCATTCAATGGTGTAGATGAAACTGAAGGAGATCAGAGGGCTACTGTTGCATGACACAGTGAACCTTCCAGAAACCAATGATGAGTTCTACCAAAGGACTGGAAGACACTTCAAGGTGATTGACAGAGGAGGTGAAGAGTCTCAAGAGATTAGCCAGTAGAACAAAGACTGTTCGTGGAGGCGATTGACAAGTGGATGGGCTTTGAAGTTTGTAACTAAAGAATAAAGTATAATCTTGACTATGCCAGAGAAGACGAAGAGTCTTGACTTCCAGAGAGGCTGAGGAATCTCAGCATGACATCCAGTGATGATGAATGCATAGGAAAACCACTAGAAAAGCTGAAGGGTTACCATGATGATCAGACAGAGAACTCGAGATGTGGAAGAGATTAACGCAGTGTGAGCAGGTAGAGGCATGGTGTACATTGCATGCAGAAGGTGTACAAAATCTATAAGTACACGGGACAGAGAAGTGATGAGGTTGTTGTTGCTGAGGTGAAGTAATGCATGTGTGAAGAAGTAAAGGGGTGGTGCAGCAGCTGAAATGGACAGGAAACAAAAGGTGCATTGAATGATAATGGCACATAGAGCACAAAAGGCAGAAGAACAGAATGGGCAGTGGATGCATGCAGGAAGACAATGAGGAAGATTGAGTAGAAAAATCTTGCAGAACATTGATGAGACTGGTAAGCTGTTATTGAACACTATATCACTGTAATAGGTTTCAGTATTTCATATTCATAAACTAGGGTGGAAGGGAGGTTCTAGGGAGGACTGGTGTCCTCAGAGGTTCAAGTGGGTGCTTGAACACAGGGAGTTGTAGCTTCCTTCTAGTTGGTGCTAGAGAAACCAGGGAGTTGGTGCTTCCTTCTAGTGGGTGCTAGAGAAAAACAGAGAGGTGGTTCTCTCAGCAAGTTGCAGCTTGCAAAATAGAGGTTGTAGCCTCACAGTGAGTTGGTGCTCATATGTATGATAATGTAAAGAATGTAAATAATGCTTATCATATAAAGAAGAAGAGGTTTTTACCGTGTATGGGTTTCCTCGGGAAATATCTGTCTCTATGTTTCTCATATATGTGACTGGTGTTGAATGTGCCATTGTTTATTTCCTTGCATTATTGTAATCATCATTGAGTACCTTGTAAAAGATTTTAAAAGNTGGTATCAGATCTGACCCCTTTTATCTAAGAGTAGATCCTAGAGCTTAAACATGTCAAGCCATGAAGGAAATTCAACCAATAAGGCCCCTTTGTTCAATGGAACAAACTTTTCCTTCTGGAAAGTTAGAATGAGAACCTACATAATGGCATTAGGTGTAGATGTTTGGGATGTGGTAGATACTGGTTATGTAAAGCCAGTTGTGCTAGCTAATAAGGATGAAAAACTAGAATTTAGCTTCAACGCTAAGGCTATGAATGGTATCTTGAGTGGGCTTGCAGAAGAAGAATTTGTAAAAGTTATGCACCTAGGAACTGCCAAAGAAATGTGGGACAAACTCATTAGCAGTTATGAGGGTAATGAGAAGGTAAAGGATGCAAATCTTCAAACCTACAAAACACAGTTTGAACAACTGAATATGACGGAAGATGAAACTGTTGGAAAATACTTTCTGAGAGTAGAAGAAATGGTAAATGAAATGAAGGCACTTGGTGAAACAATTGAGGAACCTTCTTTAGTTCAAAAAATCTTGAGATCTCTCCCAGATAGGTTCAATCTGAAGGTCTCTGCTATAGAAGAAATTAATGATCTAAAAACCTTGGAGTTTGATCAACTTCTAGGAACATTGACTGCATATGAAATGAGAATAGTTAAAGAAAAACCCACCTCCAGAGAAGCATCATTTAAAGTAGACAAGAATGAGGATTCTGAGCCCGATGAAATTGAAGCAAAATTTGTGAAGAGACTAAAGAAGGGTTCAGGCAAATACAAAGGTAAACTTCCTTTCAAATGTTTCAACTATGGTAGGATAGGTCATTTTGCAAATAAATGTCCCCACAAAGGAAAGGATCAGACATGTGATGATGAGGAGAAGTACAAACATAGAAATTTCTTTAAAGAGAAAAACTTTAAGAAGTAAAGTCTGTGCGTAAACAATGATGATGATCCTTCAGATGATGAAGAAAATGACTCCTCTATTGAAGATAAACTAAATGACTTCATACTTATGGCCAAATAGGATTATGATAATAAAATCACAGGGAGTGATGTTAATGAAGAAGAAGCTATGGTTGACATGGAAGGAGAACTGATCAGTGCACTGGAAGAGATTGACAGACTAAGAATCAAGAACAGAAAGCAAAGACAATTGCTGATACAATTCGAAAAAGATACCAAAAAACCTGATGAAGACATTTTCCTACTAAAAGTAGAATTAGAAGAGGCAAAGAAAATAGAAGACATTCTAAAATGACAGTTATCAGAAACCAAGGCGAGATGTGAAGCATTAGAAGAAGAAGTAGTGAAAACTAGGAAAGAGATGGAGAAGTTTCAAGTCTTGTAAAATCAGAATCTGTCAAGTATCAAAGCCTCGGAAGGATTAGCCACCATCCTGAATCAGCAAAGGAATCCAAAGTTGAAAACTGGTTTCGGTTATGAAGAGGGATCAAGTAGTGGCAAGCCAAGAAATGAAGAACCCATCAAGTTTTTCAAATGTACAACCAATAACAACAACGAACCCACAAGAACAAAGGAAGACAATCAACCACCCAGGACGAGTAAGGTAAAAGATGCCAAAACTGAATCTATAGAACAAAGAAGCAATGCGCTCACTGATGAAATACGTCATCAGCCTGGAAGAAATCGATTTGCACAAAGAAGACAACCATTTCCCAGGTACAAAGAATTTTTCCATGGCTATTGTTTCTACTGTTCTAACTTTGGTCACAAAGATGTAAATTGTTCCTTAAGACTTAGACATGAGCAATTAAGATTTGAAAGTAATAAATACTTCTCACAACAAAGAATGATACAGTCAAGTAATAATCCTTCATAGACTGCAAATTGCCAAATTAAGTCTAGACACATACAACTAAGGAGGCCAAGAAATAATGAACAGTCAATAAGTAGACAACACTGCAACAATAAGTTTAACCTATTGAATAATGAGGTTGAATTCTACACATGTCATAACTTTGGACATAAATCTATTGACTGTCGGTTAAGGAACTATGAACTAAATTCGAAATCCCCCTGAAAATGTCAAGTTTTGGAAGAAGAAGGAAAGTGACAAGTGTGGATTAGTATTGTCCGCTCAAAGAAAAATGAGCCCTTGGTATATAGACAATGGATGCTCCAAACACATGATGAGAGACAAAGACAAGTTTCTATCTCTAAGTGAAAGCAAATCAGGAAACGTAACCTTTGGAAATGATGCTCCAAGGAAAATAAAGGGAAAAGGGATGGTGAGCTTAAGTAATGGAAAAGGAAAATCCCAAGATGTTCTACTTGTGGATGGGCTAAAACATAGTCTTCTCAGTGTAAGTCAAATGTGTGACAGAGGATGCAAAGTGTTGTTCACGTCCAAGGACTGCAAGATAAAGTCTGTAAACTCAGGACAAGTGGTGGCCAAAGGCATAAGGAAAGAAAATAATGTATATGTGCTGAAAGAAAATAGAGAAGAATTTCATCTAAGCAAACATGATGAAAGCTGGTTATGGCATAGGAGACTTGGACATCTAAACTTTGACCACTTAATCAAACTCAAAAACCTTGAGGCAGTAAAAGATCTTCCGAGAATATCAAAGCTCCAAGATTCAATGTGTAAACCCTATCAAGTAGGGAAGCAAAATAGGACACAGTTTAAGTCCAAGAGCTTTACTTCAACAGAGAAACCACTCCAACTAGTTCATATGGATTTATGTGGACCATCAAGATAGGAAGGCACAGGGAAAGAAAACTACTTCATGTTGATTATTGATGATTACTCCAGACTTACTTGGGTTGCCTTTCTCAAAGAAAAAGCTAAAGCATTTGAGAAGTTTAAAATATTTAAGGCTTTAATAGAGACTCAAACAGGCAAGAGGTTAAAGGTCGTAAGATCAGATCAGGGAGGAGAGTTTATGCCAAGAGACTTCAAGGAATTCTGCGATGAGCATGGGATCAAGAGAGAATACACAATCCCAAGAACTCCACAGCAAAATGGAGTTGTTGAGAGGCAAAACAGAACAGTGCAGGAAATGTCCAGGTCAATGATGAATGAGAAGAACAGTGGTCAAACCTACTGGGTAGAAGAAATACACATAGTAGTCCATGTGCTTAACAAAGCCCACCTCAGACCACAAAGTGACAAGACACATTATGAATTATGGTTTGGAATACCTGCATCAATCAAACACTTCAGAGTCTTTGGGAGTAAATGCTACATAAATAATAATGATGAGAACCTCGACAAATATGATGACAGGGTTGATGAAGGTATCTTCTTAGGGTATGCTACAAACAGTAAAGGATATAGATGCTATAATAAGAGGCTGCATAAAATGGTTGACTGTATTGATGTAAAAATTGTTGAAGGAATCCCAGCAAGAGAGGTATACAGTAATGAGTCTTCTACAGAAGACAAAGCTAAAGTTGAAGATGAACAGGTCCAAGAATCAGAAAACGAAGACTCTGAATCAGATGAAGACTCAAACACTCAGACATACTCAAATCAACAGTCAACTACAAATTCCTCCTCGAGAATCATTCAAAAGAATCATCCTGCAAGTCAGATAATTGGGGAAAAAGACAAAGGTGTACAAACCAGGAGAAAGCTAATCAAAAACACCAAACAATCTCATATAGCTTTCATATCCATGCTGGAACCGAAGGATTTTAATGAAGCCAACAAATATGACCACTGGGTTAAAGCAATGAATGACGAACTTGATCAGATTGAGAAAAAAAATACGTGGGAGATGGTTCAAAGACCTGAAGGTAAAAACATCATTGGCTCCAAATGGATCTTTAAGAATAAGTTGAATGAGCAAGGACAAGTTATTAGGAACAAAGCAAGTTTAGTCTGTAAAGGCTATGCTCAGATAGAAGGACTGGATTTTGATGAAACATTTGTGCCCGTAGCAAGATTAGAAGCTATCAGAATGTTTCTTGCCTATGCTTGTCATAAAAGATTTAAATTCTATCAAATGGATGTCAAGTCAGCTTTTCTAAATGGAGATTTAAGTGAAGAAGTCTATATGGAACAACCAGAGGGTTTCAAAGTGTCTGATAACCCTAAATTAGTATGAAATTTGAAGAAATATTTATATGGGTTAAAACAAGCCCCTCGAGCCTGGTATCACAGACTGGATACGTATCTCAAAGACAAAGGGTTCAAGAGAGGAACAACTGACAACAATCTATATATTAAAAGAGAGGATAATAATTTGCTCATCGTATTGGTCTATGTAGATGACATCATCTTTGGATGTGATAAGGATTCATTGGTACAATGGTTTGCTTCTGCCATGGAGTCTGAATTTGAAATGTCTATGATAGGAGAACTGTCATTTTTTTCTTGGTCTGCAAATTACTCAGAGGTCCGAAGGGATGTTCATTTCTCAAGAAAAATATCTAAGAGAAATGCTGAAAAGGTTTCAAATGGAAGATTCTAAACCTGTGGGTACACCTATGGTAACTGGATGTAAATTAAG
>ML796716.1:201416-222846 GCA_009831015.1 Picea engelmannii | reverse complement strand
CCTCAGTTGTCCAACAATAAGTACAACAAAATGACTAATGGCACCATTGTAAATTAGAGAACATTTCCTTCCTTGTGCTTAAAAACACCACTATTTTTAAATGCTTAGTTGTTAATAGTTTTTACTATATATAGTTTTTATATGGTTTAGTATTTCTTAGGGTATATTGTAGTTCAATATTTTACTTGTGTTTTATTCCTGAATTTTTATTAATGAATGTTATAGTTGTTTGGGAAAAAAATTTGCTCAAAAATGCTTTTATAATTGGCTCAAAAATCAAATTTTATTTTTTTTGCTCAAAAATCAAATTTTAATTTTTTTTGCTCAAAAATCATTTGTTTTTAAATAAATATATGTCATCGCAATAGCGCTGACCTCAATAAATATTGCGACGAAATTTCTATACAAATTACGAAAAATTGTATAGCAATTTCGTCGCAAGATACCCTATTCTCGTCGCTCTTGCGACGATCCCTTCGATAGCTGATTCGTCGCAAAATTTCTTCCACTTATTGATCTTGTGACAATTTCCCTATATTTTTGTGCATGCGACGATCTCCCTATATTGTCTCTCTTGTGATGATATCTCTAAATTTTGTTGCTTGTGCGACGATCTCCCTACCTTGTCTCTTTTGCGATGATTTTTAGTGCTAGTCGCTCTTACGATGATTTCCCTCCTTTGTCTCTCTTTCGATGATTTCCCTACTTAGTCATTTTGGCGACAATATTTCTTCTTTGTCATTTTTGTGACAACTCCCTAGTGCCATTGCTCTTGCGACGTTGTGTCAGGTTCATCGCACGTGCCATGTCACGTGAAGCGACATTTGGGAGACCCAAGATTTGTCGCAATATACACGACATAATATCCCAAGAGCGTGGAAATAGTCATCGCAAAATGACCCAAATTTGCTAGTGACGAAAGTCAGAAATAACCAGCTCGTAAGATATTTTGGGCAGTGGCATACCCAGAAATATGACCGCCACATGCTGCAAAGTGACAATCATTCAAAGATTTCTCATCTTCATCGTAAGTGAGACATCGTCGAATCAATACCATGACGGTAAAGGGTGTCCCCAAATAAAATGTATTGATGGGATTGATACCGGATACGACAATGATCGGTACTAGAAATATCAGGATGGATAGTTTGGGTCTGGAGATAGATGATGATATATCCATACCATACGTCGTCAGAACTAATTAGAAAGATGGATTCGTCAGGTAAGGAATCCTCTGCCACAGTTTCTGTCGCAGTAGAGGGAAGGTCACAAATCAAATCAACAAAAAACAAAGATTTATTTGGCTTGGCATGCTCAAACTCCAAATCAAACTCCTGGAGAATAACTATCCATTTAGAGTATTTCCCCCCCAACAATTTTCAAGTAAGGATGTGTTGCATGGGGTTGCAATCAGAAATAATAGTGGTTCTGCGTAATAAGATGTAGTGACGGAAATGTTGAACAACTTGAATAGTTGCCAAGGCCAGTTTCTCCACATGTAGGTATTTGGTTTCAGTAGTCGTGAGACTTCGAATCAAATAGTATACAACATGTTCATCATGTGAGTCATCCTCTTGGACTAAAACCATAACAATGGTAGAGTCCGAAGCAACTAAGTACAAGAAATAATCTTGACTATAATTAGGTGGAAACAACAGTGGTGTACGGGTTAAGGCGAGTTTCAAAGCTTCAAAAGATTTGTTTGCAGTGTCATCCCATACAAAATCGTAACCTTTCTTCAGAAGTTGAGTAAATCCTTTTGTTAATTCAACGTAGTTGGGGATGAATCGACATAAAAAGTTTGCCTTCCCTTGCAAACTTTGGAGTTAGCACAGTGTGGAAGGAGGAGGTAGATTAAGAATGGCCTCAACCTTCAAGGGGTCTACCCTAATCCCATGTATAGACATGATAAAACCAAGAATTCAGTCAGAGTCCACACAAAAAACACATTTGTGAGGATTCAAACATATGCGATAATAACGACAACGTATAAAAATGGCCCATAGATGTACCGAGTGATATTGGCGACGCATAGAATGCACCGGTAGATCATCTAAATAGGGTTGTACAATGTTCTTAATATCGTGTAAAGCATAAGACATAGTGTGCTGAAAAGTCTCTCCAACGTTCTTTAGACCAAAAGGTAGTTTTTGATAGGCGAAGGTTCCCCAAGGAAAAATAAAAGAAGTCTTATGTTGATTCGTGGGTAAAATATTGATTTGATTATAGCCGAAGAAACCATCCATCAAAGAAAAGATTTCACTCTCAGCACATTCATCAACAATTTGGTCAACGAAAGGGGTAGGATAATTTTACTTAGGAAAATATTTGTTTATATCTCTATAATCGACACAAATACAGATCATGCCTTGTTTCTTCGTAACAGGAACAATATTGGACACCCAATCCGTTAAATACATAGGATAGATAAAACCGACTTTAAGAAGTTTTTCAACCTCAAGCTTAATCATAGTAGATTTACGTGGGTGCACTGGGTGAAGTCTTTGACCAACAGGTTTAGCGTCTATGTATGTTTTAATTTCATGCACAATGATATCGGGATCAATACCAGGCATTTCTTCATAACTTCAGGCGAAAACGTCGTGAAATTCTTGGAAAAGGGATTTATAAGTACGAACTTCATCAGAAGAACATGAAGCACTAGTATGAACATTTTCCATGACTCTGGGCTTGATTGGAATGTCAAGAGGGATGGTAGGGGAAATATTACTTAAGTTCCCTTCATACAAAATTTCGTGTGTCGACTCGGGAACAGAAGAAATAACAACAATGGTAGACAGTGTCAAAATCCATTGATAACTGTCTATGGTCTCACGTTATAGGAAGAGAATAGAACAATGATTCCCATCTTCCCACAAAGTGTCTTCCATAGACATGACCATCATGATCATCTCGTTAATAGGAGAGATCACATGAAATGGATTGAGAGACGTATCATTGAGAGAAGGAGAATAAGAAGTTGTTGATTGAATAGCTTGATAAGTTAGTTCTACCGGACTTAAAGGCATGCATTCACTGTAACGAAGGCAATCACTAGGGTTAGGTACTATCCAAGGGTCATAAGACTCGAGAGTTTCACTAACAGAAGTCGATATAATATTGATCGAGGCGACAAAAGGAGAAGGGATATTGGGTGGAGGGATGGGGAAAGTACCCATTAATGTTGAATCTTTGAGAAGACCCACACCAACATTATCATAACCGAGAAGTGTTTTTGAAATAAAAGGGACGTTGCTAGTACGTGAATCAGAATTAAAGAAGGCCAGTTGATTGACAATAATGACCTTTCCTTGGTGTGGGAAACATAACACATGGAAAAGGGTAGAAACAACTTCACGCATAGTGCCAATCCAGCTACGACCAAGTAGAAGGTTGTAATCAAGAGGTGCATCAAAGACCTCAACCTCGACATTAACCGCTTTACCTTCTAACGTAATAGACAATGAAGGAAGAACACCATAAGGTTTGAATCCTTTACCATTAAAATATTTAAGAGTATTGTGTGACTCGGTCAGGGAAGGAGAGCCAAAGGCTTTCCAACAAGTACTGAACATAACACAAGTCGAGGCTCCTTCGTCAATAAAAGTTTGAAAAATATTCTTGTTTTACACAACAAATTGGATCTAAAATGCTAATTGAGGAGGAAGCCATGGAATATGATCTTCCAAATCAAAGATTATCAAATTAGTATCGGTAGGATCAATTCCACCAATATCCTTTAACAACACCTTCCATTGAGCAAGACAACTTTGAAGGACTTCGAGAGCTGACATCGCAAAGGGTTCTTACGCAAGGTCTTCTACAATACTGTAGTTTTGGACAACACGTGCGTGAGAAATAAAGGATGACTTTCGAACAACGCCCTTGGGAGGAGGAAAAAGGAATGTATCTAGGCCTAGTCGAGATGAAGAGGACCATTTGGAGGTGAAGTTAGTGGAGGAGGTTGGGGCAACGGAGGTGGTGCATCATCCACTTTTTCTTTCGAAGAAGAATAATCTTTGGATCGATTTGCGATTGCAACATCATTATTTTTGGAGTCACCAGTACACATAAGAACATAAGACGTGGTAGAGGGATAGGGTTGGTCATGAATGACCAATTGGGCCTGCTACTGAGAAGGGAAATGTTGTGACAAGACGACAGGGGTATAATATGTACTAGTTCCTTGTAAGAACTTAGTAACTTCAGCACGTTGTGGACAATATTTCGTGTAATGATCGTCACCACAGATAAGGCAACGATAACGAGGCTTACATTTGTCTTTATCATCAGTAGGCTGGGATTTTGTTTATTCAAATTGTGGATTATTATTTTTATCTTCCTTATTCCTACCCTTCCCTTTATTTTTATTTTGATGTTTACTGGTAGGTGTAGATTGAATTGAATTGACATCAGAGGTTTTATCGGGGGAAGGAGTCAGATTAGGAGTATTTTTTACAATAGAAGCAGTAGATTTGGGATTGGTGTGACTGGCTTGTTTAGATTGATTCTCAGCATGAAAAGTGCCATTCACACCATCAACAACGTGAGAATCTACTGGAGGTGTCAGGGTAGGATTCGTAGACAGATGAGGAGCATTGGGGATTAAGTCATACAAAGTGCCCGTTTGCGAATAAACGAGATCTAAGTATTGAGCAAGACTAATCGCCTGCTCTTCAGTCACAACTCCACCCATGGAAACATCACAGGCTATAGGTCCAATAAGTGATTTAGTAAACCACTCAGCCAACAACTGGTCAGGAAGGGGAACTTTGATTAAGCGTCTTCTCTCCTCCATTCATGAATATGATCAGAAATGTGAGTGGAAGAGGATTGTTTGAAAGAACTCAAAATTTCAATTCCTGTATCGTAACGTATTGGAAATTGATAATGCGTTAAGAAGGCCATGGCTAGAGTATTGAAGTCAGTGAAGAAACTTCATGGTAACTCAATGTACCATTTAGCTTCTGAACCCGTAAGAGTTCATTGGAAAAGAGGTAATCTTATAGAATCATCCATCAATGAGTTAGATGAACACCAAAGATGGAATGTCATGACGTGATTATTTGGGTCTTCTCCAGGTCGACCATCAAACTTAGGAATGCCATATGGTAATTTGGACAGTATGACGAGCTAGTAAGGAGAATGCAAAATAGGATCATTCAAAATCCTAGATAAATCCGGTAAATCCAAAGTAGCAAGAAAAGGAAATTGTCTATTCACTTGAGGAAACTCGTAGTTTTGAGGGGGTAATTCCGTAGGTATACCAGTAGAACCATAAGTAGTCTACAAATAGTTAGATATTCCTAATTGATTCGTTTGTGGAGGGCTTGGAGCCACATAGCAAACATAAGTTGGTCGATTAAAGAAGCTTCCTTGGAAATGAGCATTGGACTGCGAATTTGGACCCCAAGTAGGATTCATAGAACCTAGATACGATTTCCCAATATTAGGGGGTACAAAAGAATTAACTTGATGATGCTTCCCCCCAGACGGTTGTTGATTCCCTCGGAAAGGGAGATTCCAAGGCTGAGATTGTAACACAGGTATACTTTGGCCATAAACTGGGTTATGGCCTCCAACTTGAGATTTCCCCCCAATTTGAAGTTTCCCCCCAACTTGAGATTGCCCCCCAAGTTGAGGTTGACCTCCAACTTGAGGTTGACCTCCAATAGGAATCTGAAAACCAGAAGTGACAAAATGACTGGTGCCTCTAACTAGATTGGAGCTACTAGGGCTAGGACAATTAGCTCCTCCAAGTGAAGGTGGAGGATGAATGTACGACCCTCTAGAGAGAACCTAGGCAGGTGTAGGAACAAAACCAGAAGCAACATTTTACCCAGGTGGAATAAAAAGATTTGACCCTCTGGGCAGAGTCTGGGCGGGATTAGCAATGGAAGTATTCAAAGAATTATACCGAGGGGGAAGTGATGGATTTGATCTAGGTGGAAGAGGTGTTCAAATAGGAGCTTGGGTGATCACCGTATTTTCGGCAAAAAAGGGCGTAGCTTTTGAGACCATGGTAGAGTCGGTGAGCTGTAGAGGAAGGATTGAGTGATAACCAACCAACTATTGGTCTGTAACTATGACGACATTGTTGGTTGTGCTAGTAAAATGATCTAAAGATATTGTGTAAGTAGTAGACATCACAGGTGCTTATGATGCCATAGGTGTTGGCAATTTCAGTTAACAGAAAGCAAATCAGCGTATACTTGTCATTGATGGCAAGAAAAACTGTGGTTGCAGTGATGACAATAGCATTGAATAGCAGTGCAACAATAATCGAGAGGAGAAGAGACAGTGACCGTTGGATCCCATTCAAATTTCCCGAAAGAACCAGGGTCGTCAGATCTGTAGAAGCTGCGGAGGAGATAAGCCATCAGAGAATCGGGGATCGCGATTTCGAAATGCAAAGAACACTTGACATCGAAAACTCCGATTTCGTGATATGCGATTTCGCGATATGCGATTTTGCAATTTGATCACAGTCGTTAAAGCAAGAATGAGATCTGGACCGTAGATTTCCTCCATCGGAGAATCAAGGATTGTGATTTCGAAATGCAAAGAACACTTGACATCGAAAACTCCGATTTCGCGATATGCGATTTCGCGATATGTGATTTCACGATATGATCACAGCCGTTAAAGCAAGAATGAGATCTGGACCATTGATCCAACTCACGTCAGATAGGGACACGTGGCACATCCAGGAAGTGACAAGTGTCAGACTGATTCAACATTTTAGGCACATGAGTGTAACGAATCAAAGTGACACGTGGCAGTATTTAACATGTGTCAAACCACGTGTGACATCAGCAAAGACACCAGGCATCGGGACTTACAGGTCTCGAAACACCGGAGCGATCGGGACCGTCCATCTGAGGGACAGGTGTCGAAGATCAAGGCGTCGTCGGTGTTTTGTTCATCGGGAAATCGGGGATCCCGCTGACAAGAGTTTTGTGCAAGTCAGAATCACGATCCGTGAAACCCCGATAAGTGGGGGCCAGCTGTCAGCACAGCAGAGCAGGAGGACGGAGACATAGTGGAGGACAGCTGTCAGCATAAAGGAGCATCGATATTTGGACGATCGAAGAATCCCGTGGTTGAATGCATAGAGGCATCAAAAACCCCGTAGCTCCGATGGGGTAAAGTTGTGGTCACGATGTGATGGTCACGTTGACCGAGAGCTAAGCTCAGGAGGGCCAGCACGTGGAGAAAAGGTGCTTCATCGGAGAATCGGGATTCAGAGTTTTGCGAGTCCTGTAAATAAGTGCATCAGACATCGCGAAATCACGATACGCGATTTCCCGACAAGGCATATAGCCTGTGGGCCACCCAGGAGTTAGTGGAGGACAAGTGTAAGGAGTATAGAGGAAGTCGGGAATTGGCATATCATGGGTCCAAGGGGCGTATGCACATTATGATTGAAAACCGCGAAACCCTGACAAGAGGTATGGTGACAGTCACATGGACCATGGTGTAGCTAGAAGGGGCTAAAGCTCGGGAAAGGAGCACATCGGGGATCGGAGAATCGGGGGTTCCGAGTACATGTGCATCTCGACATTGAGAATGCCGAAATTGCGATGAGTGAAATCCCGATGGGATCTGAACCGTTGGATCAAGCATTGATTAGAGGGTTGTTGTTCTTCATCATATATTAACGCTTCAGTTATGATTCCATTAAGAGAAACGGACTGATAATGACAAATTGGTTAGCATTTCAGTTGCCAAGACAGATGTCCTTGGATTGACCATTGGAAGGGGAAGGAGAACGGTCAAGGCAGTATGTATAAAAGAAAATGAGTGAGACTGAATTTGGTTAGTTGTTCTGAAAGGAAAAAGTATGAAGAAGTAAGAATAGAGAAGAGCAGAATCAGAGTAGAACGATAGAGCAAGCAGAAGAAAAGTAGAATGACAGAACAATGTGATGTAGAGGAGATTTGCTGAATGGACAGAGAATGAGAAGACTTACAGAACAGAAACAGAATGGTAAGAAGTGATTTATCTGCATAAATTGTATGTGTATCCATCTTTTAATCTTGTAAGGGTGGTTGGGAGGTGCTCGGGAGGACTGTTGTCCTCAGTGGTTCATGTGGGTGCTTGAACACAGGGAGTTGTAGCTTCCATTTGGTTGCAGCCAAAGAAACAAGGGTGGCAGGGTGGTGCTAGGGAGAACAAGTGTTCTCTGTTATACAGGTTGGAGCCTGTGTAACTGGAAGTTGGTGCTTCCATCCAGTTGGTGCTGGAATATTCAGGGAGTTGGTGCTTTCTTCTAGTGGGTGCTAGAGAAACCAGAGAGTTGGAGCTCTCAAACAAGTTGCAGCTTGTAAAACAGAGGTAGCAGCCTCACATTGAGTCGGTGCTCAATTGTAAATGATTTACATAACTGAAAAAGACTGCCTATCATTTCGAAGAAGAAGAGGTTTTCTCCCTTTATGGGTTTCCTCATGAAAATCTGTCTCTGTGTGTATTTCATGTGTGATTGATGGTCTTTACTTTTACTGTCCATATGCTATATATTGCTGATGATCACTTGAAGAAAGATTAATAATATTTTAAAAGGTATAAAATTGTTTAAGCTCATAAACAACTGATTCACCCCCCCTCTCAGTTGTTTTAGTATATCCAACAATAGGTTGATTAGAACTCGTTCCTAGTGTGTCAAAAATATTGTGTCCTAAAGAATGGATAGGGACAAAGCTAGGATTAAAAATTCCAGTAGTATGAACCAGGGTTATAAACAACTCACTTTGAAAAAGTGGATCGCCTACACCAGACTCTGCGTTAGGTCCAGTGGTTACTTCAATATCTTCGTCAGAAACAATGTCTCCCGATGAATTAATTCAGAGCAACTGTGGATATTGTACCACACTCAATAATGGTTTTTCGGGAAGTCTGAATGCTTCCAAAGAATTACGAATTATGAATCCCTCTAAAGAATTTATACTCCCAATTTTAGAGGCTATTTCATTATTGATTTCTCCCTGAGGAGAGCCTTCTGGTGAGTTAGGAAGGAAAGGGAGGTAATCTTCCAGATCTTCCGGAGGTATCCCTTGCATCCTACGTGAACGACGAAGGCCAACGTTGGCTACACCAAATAAAGAATGGAACAAATCTATGGAAAACTAGAGAAACAAACAACACTCACTAATAAAATCTAGAAATCAAACCAAGCAAACAAACCTTGTTATTTCGAAGCCACTAGTTGGTGATGAAATCCAACATCATGAAATCAAGACAAGAAGGGCCTGGCATAAAGCAGGTGGAAAAGTTACGTTGATGACCTGCTTAATGGACTTACGCCTTGGTACAAGATCCCACACATACTCATGGGTATACCCTCCAAGGAGCCTGAGTGAGTTTGGTCAATGTCGATTCCAGGCACCATGAAAACTTTCCCCTCCATAGTCACCTCATGTAAAGACCCTAAAGAGATAGGCCACTAAGGTTACCAATTACTTCAATGATGCCTTGGGAAACAATCGACAGTCTGATCCACGTGCAAAGGTAGGGTATCTAAGCCCGAAATCAACTTGAGAAGGTCCCCACAGGATTTTCTTCTCAAGTGACCCCCAATAATACACGCAATCTCTACACCAATACCAACAAAGCAAGGTGAGTAACTCTGTCAGTCTTAATGTGACCTCAGGTTTGACCCTTGTGTGAGAAGGGCTTCCCAGGACAAAATGTAGCAAGTGGATTTGAAAATCTCCCTATCACAAGATACTATTGTGTTTTTTAATGATTTGGAGAGTGATACTTTCAAACTATTCCAAAGCGCTATCCTAGCTAATGTTGGTGTAAAGAATTTCTAGAAAATAAAAGTTGCTAATAAATTTTAATATTCCGTTGTGTTTTAAAGAGGTTGTTGCTTACTCAAAAAGGGAGATGGAGATGAAACTGATGATATGTATGATCTTGAACCAATAGAATGCAATAAGAGATGATTATGCAATCATTTAATTCAATGAACTCTAATTACAGTAGGGAGAAGGTATATTTCTTTGAAGTACAAAAGCTACGAAACACAATTTCTCAATTTTTAAATGAACAAAATTCCAAATAATCAAAAGTCACAAAATTTTCCAATTTTCTCTTACAAATATTTTGAATGCAACAATTTTCTTGTAAAAAATTACTAAAAAGAAAAATGATTTCAATCCTTTCTCAAATAAGATCAGAGATGCAATACAAGAAAGAAAGTGTAATCCAAGAAAATTAACACACTCACAACCTTGTTCCCAAATCAGACTTATAATGTATACAGAAACAAAATGATGGGAAAGCTTTTTGTCAAATGCAAAGAAAAATGTTTCTTAATCAATAAATAATATGGAAAATAAAAACAATCCAAAACTTTAGACAAATTAAAGACCCTTTGTCAAGCAAGCACTTAGGACCAAGATCCAGAGATTATATCCTTATGACAAAAATCAAAAGCAAAACTTGAAAAAGTCACAAAGAAAAACTTTCAATTACTGAAAATCAATCAGATGCAGGCTTCAAACTTATAAAACAATCATCCACAATTGTCAGAGGTTCATCCTAGGTAGTTGAGGAAAGACTGGGTAGAAAAAATAAAAATTGACTCTCTCCAACAATTCCTACAGGAATCGTCGCAGGTGACAGTGGAGCACAGTGCGACGATCTAGGATCATCGCAGGCTACCAAATGGGTACAGTGTGAAGTCGTCGCCCTAGTTTTCACCAACACAGTGCGACGTCAAACAATCGTCGTAGTCTTTCTATATAGCATAGTGCGACGACCTTTGTAACTAAGGAAAAAAAAGAGGAAAGACAAAAAATCTAATTGAACCCTCATACCCAGGGAGTCTAGATGGATCACCCACAGACTCAGAGAATGAATTTAACTAAATGAAGGCGGGATAAAAGAAAATGAGAGAAAAAAAACAAAAAACAAGTCGTATGCCCAGTGGAGTCGCCAATTTTGTTATTGGACTAATCGGAAAGTGCGGATACAAACAGATCTCCCTAGTTCCATCCAGAACTAGAACAAAACATAACATAATATAAAACTTTCCCTAGGCTTTAATTATTGAGTTTACTAGCTAACAAGAGATGGACATCATACCTTTTAAATGTTGTTTTCTCTTGTCATTTTCATCCTCGCTCCATTCCAAAGCTCATGCAATATTGAACCTACAAAGAAACACAAGCCAATGGAGTGAAAGCAACAAAGTATTCTCAACAAAAACCTATGTATGTGATCAAGGAATCATACAATAAAATGAGACTAATTTTATGGGAAAGAAACATATCGCTGTATCATATTAAATAGAAAGTGGAGAATACAACCAAAGCCTTGATGTCACAAGGTCCCCTTTCAATGGCCCTTTTCTCTAACACACACACCTTTGTTGCAAAGCTTTTGAATGAATAAGATCCACCATGTAGATTGTAGAACTAAAGCAAAGCTCTTAAGAATAATCTGAAGTAGAACTCTCCATACAAATCTTAGCCTATTCAACCTTAGCCTTTTCCATAAGAGATCCCTCTTTATATAGGGTGAAAGAAGGATGCATGAGGAGATTAGGATGATCCCACCAAATCATAGAAGCGAATAAGATCCAAACCGATCGGAGGCCACCTCATCTTCTAGAACATTCGTGAAGTTTGACTTTTCCTTAGCCTTTAGCATCGTCGCACCCTGTGCATATGGCATCCTGCGGAGACGTCGTAGTCTAGCTCCAGAGAAGGGTGTGACGATCAGGCATCATCGCACCCCATGCATATTGCAGGGTGCGACGACCTTCCTTAATATGGTTTTTTAGAAAGGAAAGAAAATCACTTTTCTCATGGAGAAAGACTCTTTTACCTTTTCAGGGAACATGAACACATGTTGTCAGTGGATCACTGGGGTGACCAAAATAATGTGTAACGGATATACCATTATAAAATCATGAACTTAACAAAACTTTTGCACTTTTATTATATAGTAATATTGATATTTTGTTTTAGGTAATTATTTATCACTTAATTTGTTTATTCATAAATATTATTAATTAAAAAATATTCTTTTAAAAAATTAAATGTTTATTAATTAATAATTTATATAAATTTAAGAAATAAAAAATCATAAACTTAACTTCGTAAAAAATAAAGCTATTATTAATGTGGAAGTGCATTTGATTATAATAACAACATGTAATAAGTCACATATTTATGATAAGACAAATGCGTCTTAACATTATAATAACAACATGTAATAAATCACATATTTATGATAACAACATGTAATAAATCACATAATTATGATAGGACAAAATGGGCCAATGAAAGTCACATAGTGAATTATAGGCCTCACCAAGGTTTGTTTTATGAAAAATGTGGTTTGCACATACCCATAAATGAGTCATTACTAAGTTGTTGAGTTGTCATATTTGTCAAAAGTCCATAGTCATAGAAGGTGGTTACACATAAAAATGTGTAAACTATGTCCCACCTTTTGATAAGTGGTGGGTACCATTACTGGAATTTGGCTAGAAAAATGAATATCATGAGGCATTTTGACCATAAAAGATAGTTAAATATTTTTGTTACACATCTTTCATGAAGAGCAACTTAACTATTTAAATGTATTTTTAAAGGGTACAAAATCTTGTAAAATGTCATTATACTACTGATACTAGTAAAATGTACCTTACATAACAATGTGTTATGTATCAATATCAAACTATTACATAACATTATACTATATATTTGTGATTTTGTATTATACTATGTAGCTATCAAACAACTCTTCCATTTTTTTCTTTTTTTTTGTAAGTAAGAATCTATATATTACCTTTCATGGAGCAAAATTACAGTATCATCTAGGATATCAGGGAATCGTTTCTGTTGAATTTCCCTGAATGGAAACCAATTCATCCAAGCTCTTGTCTCTGTAATCAAGTTGAAAATTTAAACAACATTGTTTGAATCGCCCCGTAGGGAAATCGATTCGACCATACCATTCATACAGACTATAAGACAAAAAAGACTATCTCCTAACAGACAAAAAAATCTGACTGTGCTAAAATCCGGCAGTCTAAGAGGAATCTTCCAAAAAAAATTAACAATTGACAGAGTAAGACATGCATGGTGACACTTGTGCACCTACCGAGTCCCATGGTCTGTGACGTTCATGCTTGTCCACTTCACTCTCGAAAGCCATCTGGATAGCTGGAGAAAGAATCACCTCTGAAGTAGTTGGGGCATTGGTGGCCAATTCTAGAGCGTGCAGAGAGCAGAGCAGGGTCGCAAGTAGAGATTCAATTTTATCTTTAGGTTGGTCCAAGTGTTCCAGCCGAAAGCAAAGGTCATCCATGTCCTTTCTGACCGCAAAGAACAGATCTTGTAGTATCGACACCGATTCTCTAAATCTTGTACAAGAAGCACAATCCGAGAAAAGATTGGTTTGGCTTGGAGGCTCTTCCAATTGAGCTGGGAATTCCTCTAGAGAGGGAAAAGGGACAAAGGGTGGCAAGGGGATAGAGGGTGGATGAGAGGGGATAAACGGTGGTGGCAAGGGGGTGGAGGGTGGTGGACTCACTGGGCGGACCAAGGTTGGTTGTGAGGACGAAGTCATATCCTAGATTGGGCTAGGAGCATAGACCAAAGAGTTGTCGTTGAGGTCAAACCACTCCACATGACATGCCCATGGAAAAGATAGAGGTGAAAGAACACTCTGACCCAGGGAGGATTAGCCGGAGGAAGAGGGCGAGGAGTGTTGGCTATGGAGCCTGGTTATCTTCCTGATTTAAAGGTCTTTGTTTTTATCCATGTTTATAACCCATGAATAATGTACACTCATCCACGCGGGGGAGTGCAGGAAGGGGCTACCCCCCCTGTGGGGTTCAGGGGTTCGGGGGTGAAGCCCCCGAAGGAAAAATTTCCTTGTAAATGTATATTGTAATTTCATTGTAAATTTAGACTGTTCATTATAAGGTCGCATATCTGATGGTAGAAGTTATGTTAGGGTTTTTTTCCCTAGAAGACAACCCTATTTTAGGAGGAAAATGTATTTCGGCTATGCATCATGGTGAATATTGTATTCTAAGAGAGGAGACTGTGAGAGAAAGAGGAGCAAGTTACAGCAGGTGTGTTGTAGGTTGTATCCCTTCATTTGTTGAATAATAATAAAGGAAGGACTGGCAATTTCTCTGGTGGATGTAGACCACACTGGGTGAACCACGTATATCAGTGTCTCTATTGTATTGTGTATCTTATGTGTTTTATTTATGTATTTGTTTTATTTTATTGCTCCGCGATCCTGTTTTTATAACAAGGAGATGGGCAACGGACCAGGGATAGGTGGGTGTCGGTTGGCCATGGCCACTTTATTTTGGAGCCAGAGAGGTCTTGTCTTTGGATTCCCATGGAGTCATGGCATAGCCAACTATGAGTGAGGGTAAGGCAGAGACGAGAGTAGGCAAACGAAAGTGAAAACTAGGGAGATCAACAAAGTGCATGGGCAACAAACATGAAAGAAGTAATAGTGCAAGGGTTGCAGAGGAGCATCTCCATAATAAGAAATATGGAGGAGAAGATCGCATGCGCACACAGGTGACAACCAATGTCCTTCCTCCATCGCGAGGACAAAAAAACCAGAGGAGGCATGTTGGGGTAGTTATTTAGGAGCTCACATCAGTGAAGGCATTCAATATGCATCGGGGGGTGATAAAGGAAGGGGGGAGGTTGCATGTGTCAGTCACCTGGTCTATGGAGAGGTGGCATGCATTGTCTTCTCCCATAGACACATGGACCCTACTAACACCCCATCCGGAGGGCTATCAGTGCTGAGACCCCGAGAAATACTATCTTGGACGATAGTATGATCATTGTGGGTGGGGGATGTGCAGATAATATCTAGTCCATCTAGAGCCACCCTAATGTTGGCTAACTTGTCAGCTATCTGATTATCTCTTCATCGAACATGTGAAGGAATGAGGGTTGAGTGAGGCCTAATGAGAGTAGCAAATGAAATGAGTCTGGCGGTAAGATGCCAACAGGGGGAGATTTTTTCCGGGTCAACCCCATTAGGAATTTTGGCAAATAAGATGAGAATTATTTGAGAGTCCCCTTCAACGATCAGCTTATGGTGACCGTATTCTTGAGAAAGCTTCAGTCCTTTCACAAGTCCCCAGAGCTTAGTTGTGTTTTTTGTGTTGTTTCCAATGCTTCCATCAATAATAAGCATAATGATTCCTTGGTTGTTGTGGAGAACCACTATGAAGCCAGTAGATCCTGGATTGCCTTTGGATGCCCCATCAAAATTTAACTTGACAAAACCTAGAGTTGGAGGGGACCAATGTGAAGGGCTTCCTGTGGTCTGGGGTCTTTGAAGTTTCTTGGAAGCATGAGGGTTGAAGTTGATGTTCCAGCTGTTCAGGATGTTCTTTTCTTTGGAAGGACATGACAATTCCTCACATTTCCAAGGCTATAGGTGGATGTTTTCTCTGATGTTGTCATGTATGTGTTTCCAAATTGTTAGCCAAGAAAGATGAGATGAATGGAAGATCCTCCTGTTGCATTCTTTCTAGATCTACCAAAGGATGAAACTCAGAAGTAGCTGCCAGATGTAGTTGAGGATGGGAGAATGAAAATTCGAGTCTCTCCATCCTTCTATGGTTTCCCTGAGGCCTTCTCAATTGCGGTTCATTATGTGCATGATTATGGCGCATTGGTCTCAAATTTGTGAACTATAGGAGCAGAGATTGAGGAGGTTATTTTGAGATTCTGAGTCTACCAAGCAAAGAGGGAAAATGGAGGGCCTGGAAAAACCTCTTTTTGTGAGATTGTCCCAGGTGAGGATACCTTTATGTGCAACAAGCCATAGGAATGTGCTAATTTTTTGCCAGTGCTTAGTCATCCATATTTTCGCCCAAACTTTCTCTTGGGGGAAAAGGTGGAAGGTTGTCTTTATTTCATAAGCTTCTTTAATGGTGAAGGTGCCCCTCGAGGAGTGCCCCAATCTTAGAATTCCCTCTCCTTATAGAACTTGAATTTCCTAGATATGGTTATCTTGTGCCAAGGCTAAAGATCCACGTGCCCTGGAATGTGGAGTTTCATATGGGTGGATTTCCAATGATGCCATGTAGCCCCAGGGGGGGTCCTCTTGTCAATAGTTTGTGACTGTGATTAGACCAGCCTGTGTGCTAGGGGCAAGAAATTTTTCTGCCATAGAATCCTTCCCTAGAGAAGGCCATTGGTGCCAAGAGTCATACCAAAAGGAAGTTGTTCTTCCATTTCACACTTCCCAAAAAGTGTTATCTTCAGTCAAGGTGTGGCTTTTCTTTGCAAAATTTCAGATCAAAGAGCCCAGAGTGTTTTCATTGCATGTGATTAGTTGCTTTTCTGCAATGTTTGGAGCGTATTTATTTCTCCAAAGTTGGGCCCAGAGGTCTTTGGGGTGCTTAAGCCACCTCCACCAGATCTTAGCACTAAGAAATTTGTTGAGAGTGGTTGGGTCCCGTAAGCTAAGATCTTCTTTTAATTTTCACTTGCAAATCTTGTCCTGGTTGATCAGAGCTATTTTTCGGTCATTCTTATCCCCCTTAGAAAGAAAGTTTCTTTGTAAGGTTTTGATGGCAGTTAAAATGCAGCTGGGAGTCGCCAACACCGAGAAGGAATAGATGGGTAGGGTTTGAACGACAGACTTGAGAAGGGTGAGGTGAATGGGAAGGTTGAGCTAGCGAAAATTCCAAGAGGAGAGTCTTTTACCCAGGGAGGAAAGAAGCCCCTCCCAAGAGATATTTTGGAGAGATTTGTTTATAAGGGGAATGCTAAGGTATTTGGATGGAAGGGAGATACGTGTGAATCCTAGGATATTGGTAATGTGAAGTTGGACAAGGATCGAGGTGTTAAAGAAGAAGATCTTGGATTTTTCTCGGTTGATGTCCATTCCTGAGGCTTCACAAAAAGTTTGAAGAATAAAGAGGATTCCAAGTGCTTCTTAGACAGTAGGGGAGCCCAACATTAAGGTGTCATAAAAAAAATAGATGTGGGAAACTAGGGGATCAATGCCATGTTGGGGGAGTCCAGTTAGGGATCTGTTAGCTATAGATGCTTTAATGAAGCAGCTTAACCCTTCTACCATGATAATGAAAAGGAAGGGGGACAAGGGATCCCATTTTTGTATTCCATGAGAAGGTGAGAAGGGGCGGGATGGAACACCATTTATAAATATAGAGAAGAAAGCAGAGAAAGTGAGATTTAGAATCCAATCTATCCAATCAGGAGCAAAGCCAAAAGAAAGAAGAACGGATTTCATGTAAGCCCGGCTTAATTTATCAAAGGCTTTAGAGAGATCTAGCTTTAGTAACATACCTGAAGTGCTCGTACTTTGGAGGGAATGGATGACTTCATGAGAAAGGATGATGCTATTAAGAATTTTCCTGCCTTCAACATATCCTGATTGTTTGGGAGAAATGTTGAAGGGAAGGAGGGGATTGAGGCGTCAGACAATCAATTTTTTTAACAACTTATAGATTGCATTGCAGAGAGCAAGTGGTTTAAACTTCTTGGGATGAGTGACTCGTTCTTATTTAGGAATGATGGTGAAGAAAGTGGCATTGAGAGTTGGGAGAACCTGACCAGAGATACAAGAGTCCTCAATGATTTCCCATATCATGGGCCAGTAGAAGTGAAAAAAGTTAATTGTGAAGCCGTCCGGACCTGGAGCTTTACCTTTAGGAGTGTCTTGCAATGCTAGTTCTACTTCTTCAATCGTGATTGGTATTAACAAGGTTTCATTATGCTCCTGAGTTATGATGTATGGAATGTGTTGAGTGATCTTTTTTATTGCAAGAGATATGTCACCAGGGGGCTCAAACAATAGGTCTTGGTACTATGATATCTTCATGTTTTTTGAGCATTTGACCTTGCTCCATGACCAAGTGAGTGATTCAATTGATGTGTCTCCATTGGATCGTTTCTCAGTGGAAGAACTTGGTATTTTGTTCCCCCTCTTGAAGCCACTGTATTTGGGACGTTTTCCTCCACAGAACTTCCTCTTGAGTCCGCCTTTCCTCCAATTGTTGTTTGAATAGAGTTTCCTGCTCTTTGAGTTTTTCTGTGAGACCCTGATTCCTGATTTGGATCTGGAGGAGCTTCATTTGATCATTTAGATTCATTTGGGCTTCAAAAATGTTCCTGAAGTTCTATTTGTTCTAAAGCTTGAGGCAATGCTTAACATTTTTTAATCTTTGTTGAAACGAAACATTTTGGAATCATGTGGGATGGCCGCTTCCTTCCACCAAGTTGGGGCCATTGCTTGGAACTTCGAATGATTGAGCCAGAATCGCTCAAATCTGAAGGGATTGCACCCTTGGGAGCCTAAAATATCTAGTGAGAGTTGGATAGGCTAGTGATTAGATCCAGAGGTGTCCAGGATACTGGATTCCAATGAGAGGCCATCCATCAAGAGGGATTATGATATGAGGAATTGATCAAGGCAACACACCACCTGTTGGGACCACGAGCATAAGTTCATCTAGGGAAAGAGGTCATTTTTCATTTCCAGATCTATGAGATAGAGATTATCAATTAATTATTGAAAGTTCCCGCATTCCCCCTCAAGTCTATGAATCCTCCCTCTTTTCTCTTCTAGGTTGCAGACCATGTTAATGAAATCAAAATATATTCATCTATGATCAATAGTGAGAGTAGCCACTCATTCCATATTTTGAATGAAGTTTAGCTTATCCCCCTGAGTAGTTGGGACATAAACATTTGTAAGGTAACTCGACTTATTGGAGCTAATGAGACTGTATTCCACCGAGATTGTCCATCTAGTGGTGAAGAAATTTTCCAACAACACAATGCTAGGGTTCCATAGAATGGCTAAACCACCAGTCATGCCTATGGAATTGATGGTCATCATTTTCCCATGTTTCCATCATTTGGAGAGGATTTGAGACATTTATTCTCCTACACATTTTGTTTCTTGAAGTAAAAGAATGTCGGGTTGTTCTGCTATGATAAGGTCTTGTAGAAGCCTTTGCCTGCTACGACTGTTGAGACCCCGTATATTCCAAGAGATAAGCTTCATGATGAGGATGGGGAAGGGAGAGGGGGAAAGCTATCAGATATAAGATGTATCTGACCTGAGTTTACCATGAAATGACCGATTTCTTGTATGAGATTTTGGGTAGGTTTTCTTCCTCTTTTCTTTTCCTCCTTTCGAGGCTTGCGTTTCTCTTTCTATTGGATGTCGTGGATTCCCAAGCCCGAGCTAGATATGGCTGCAGAACCCGCTGAGAAGTTCAGGAATACCTTATGAAATTTGCACAATTGATTCGAAGGGATGGTGTATAGTTCCTTCTTGCAATAAGCTTGTTTTAAATGTTCCAATTCTATTCTCACGAGATCATGTTCATCTAGGTCCATTTCAATATTACCTTCTTTGATGTTGGATGTGTCTCCATCCTTGGCTTGGGAAGGGGAATAGGGATGAATATGCTCCAAGACAAGGGTGCTTGTTGTTGTGCCTTTTGTGTTATTGTTGGTTGCAGTTTCTTGAGGAGGTATCTGCGGCTCGTCCATGTCTTCTGGAATTTGTTGAAGGACATCAAAGGAGTTGTTCGAAGGTGGTTCCTTGTTAGCAGTTTGCACCATTTTCATGGTGGTTTAGCGTCACCTTCCAACCACATGGGTGAATATGTCTCTTTATTTACTTGCTTCAGTGTTATCATCCTTTCTCACAGTGTTCAGAGGACAATCTCTGAACAGATGCTCATGTTCATGGAATTTTCTACACCGAAAGGGTATGTGCTCATAGTCGATAGTTTGAGACCATTCCTCATCATGATATTCAAGGGATATGGAGCCTGGGAGGGGATTTGAGATATTGAGGTAGACACAAATGTGAGCATAAGAGGTATACCTTCTCTGCTTGGTTGCCTCTGAGGATTTGACATAAACCCCAATGGTGTTTCCTATGCCTGCTAGAATCTCTTCTAACCAGAACTCTTGTGGCAAGGAATATAGACGGATCTATACTGGTGCATGTGAAAATTATTCTTTTTCTAGGCTGAATTTCTCCATCCAGAAGGGCAGAAAGAGGCCGACTGAGTTGAAAAAATATGGTCCTCCATTGAATATGTAGTTTCGATCTTCTAGGTTGTGGAATATGATGGTGAAGAAGCCCTTGGAGACTAACTATAGGTCATAGTGTCCTTTTGGATTCCACTAGTGGTGTATCCATTTGACGAGCTCTTGGTCAAAACGCCAGAGGCCTAGGAATTTTCCCACCAATGCATAGTCCCTCATGTATTGCTTATGTTCCTTGATTCTAGGCATGTTGATCACATACTTTGGTGCTAACGATGCCTGAGGGATGCATTTCCTAGGTTCCCAAGGATGATTTTTTTTCGTTTGAACTAGTCCATTATCAATCTCCATTTTTTCCCCCTTAGTTGCACCTTCAAAGAATATTTGCAAGCGTTGGTCCGGTGGTGGTTCAAAGGAAGGTCGATGGAAGCCCTCGCCTGTATGTTCTTGTGCCATTGCTTGAATGTAAGAGGCGCCTCGTGGCCCTCCTTCATTTGGAATCATGGATTGCTCCGCCTAGGGTGGCAGAAGGATGCAAAGAGCCAAGTGGCTAAAACTCTAAATCCTATCGCTTCTTCTCAACCTTGACTCAAGTATTCTTTAACCATATGACCCAAACAACTCTTCCATTAAAATAAATAGAAAAATTATTTAAATAAGTGATTTTCCATGGCTAATCAATTATTTTTCCATTTTTCTCTATGGTTTGGTATTCAATACTCATAATTTTTTGCACTGAAGATCTATAAATTTTAATGGAAAAGGTGTTCATTATCACATTGCAGGAGTTTAACAGCTTGGATAGTGAGAGAGTGGAGATGTGAATGTGAGTTGTGTACACATTATGTTCAATGGTAGAATTTCTCATTAGTAGGCTACATCATTTGAATGGATTGGAGAGTGAGAGAGTAAATGGATTCCGTGCACATTATGTTCATTTCAACATAAACAATAATTGTGCATTTGGCATAAAAAACACTCTACAACAATTGATTGGTAGTAAACGTTGGAAGTGACCTGGCATATATTTACGTATACAAAGAATAACTTCCTCCATATGCATTCAAATATCAATCAATTTGCTAAATAAAAAATGTCCATTATAGATTTTTTGTATAGGATTTATTACTCATTGACTTAATTGATGTTTATTTTGCAATTCTAATAATTCACATAGTGATTAATACATTTTTTGTTATCATGTGATGTACTTTAGATCTAAAAATGATCTTACATACAAGATATCCAAGAATACCTTAGAAAATATCCTTTATTTAATTATATAAAAATACCCTTAAGGTAGGGAAAAACCTTACAATGATCCTTATATGGAAGGAATCCACTCTTGTTCTCTTCCCTCTTAAGGTTGGGTGACCTCT